>WCAA01000080.1:0-104437 GCA_010623925.1 Antarctomyces pellizariae
AGCAACAGCAACAGCAACAGCAACAGCAACAGCAACAGCAACAGCAACAGCAACAACAGCAACAGCAACAGCAACAGCAACAACAACAACAACAACAACAGCAACAGCAAGCTCAGCAACAGCAAGCTCAGCAACAGCATGCCCAGCAGCAAGCTCAGCAACAGCAGGCTCAGCAACAGCAGGCTCAGCAACAGGCCAGCCAAGATCAAGTCGTTGCAGCTCGCCAGGCCCAAGCGCAAAACCAACAGCAAGGCCAGTCAAATCCGCAAGGACCACAGGGGCAGCCTCAGCCACAACAAGCTGTCCAACAACAGCAACAGTTAACGACAGGGCCGAGCCTGATGAATGCTCGCATGAGACAACAAATGCAACAAATACAGACTATAAAGGGCCAATCGTTACTAAAACTGATGCAATTCAGTGACAGGCTAAGCCAGTATCCTGTGAGTGTCCGACCTAGCACCATTAATCCTTGCAATCTGACATTTTGGAACAGGCCACAAACCAGTATAGTGATCTGAACTATTGGACGGATTTTGTTGAGACGTTCTTCGCGCCAAAAGGTGTCATGTGCCATACGATTCCCAGCGATGATCTGAAAACAAAATCCAAACAGTTCGAGATCACGTTTCCAGCCCTAGCCCGCTATTTTCATACGCATTTTGAGAGCGGGGTGACGGAGATGCAAATGATTGTAGAAAGAGGAGTAGAATCACAACTCGGTCAAAATATGTGGCATGTTCATAGCGAGAAGACGAGCTTCGTATATTGGTTTGAAAATGGTTCTCAGGTATGTAGGAGACACGTCACCTCGTATATGAACATCTTTAACTCTTTGCTAGGTGGTCGCGAAGGGCCCATTACGCGCGATTTTCAATGAGCATCTGAAGATTGAGCTCCTGGATTTTGAAGCTACCAGCCACGAAGAATATCTCGTGCGAAAAGATCTTGTTGAGGCTGCACGACCCCTTCATGAATGGCAGAAAGAGTGGCATAAGATGAATACGCCTGCTGACGACAAGCAATCACCGGAGCTTAGCAAGAAGAAGACGAAGCAGCTGAAGTCTCCGCCAAATCCTCCGCCCGAGATAGATATACCCGAGTCGAAGGTGAAGGTTCATGGGCTTACGCCCAATGTCTTCAGATTCCTCGAGGTAGGTAGCGCAGATGATTGCTTCCTGGAGCCAGCGCTTACGTAGTCTAGTTTGCAGAAGTCATGGGCCAATTGACTCCTCTCTTCAAACACTCGCATGATAACCCTTCATTGCGCCCCTCGTCTGTGCTTGATCAATATCTTGCTAAGGTACCTCTGCAACCACAAATGAATCCTGGCGGTCAGCAAAGTGCACGGACTCCCTCGAACAGCAACTTCGGCGCAAGTCCCGCTATGAATCAACTCGGACCACCAGAAGGCGCAAATCACAACAATATACAGGGCATGCAGAATAGTCCAGCAGCGGTGGCGATGGCTTTGCAACAATCCCAACAGGGAAGCAGCAGCGGCGTTTCCGCTACCACCAGCCCCAACGTCAACAATAAAAGACGGAGACCGAGCTTGAAAGAAGAGGAGGGCCAGTCCAACGGCATTGGGCCAGGGATCGGATCTGGGAACAAAGTGAAGCCAAGTCCGAGAATTGGAGGAAAACGACAGAAAGGTGGCCCTGTATAAACAAGATGAGTACGAGCGAAGAGACCTTAAGACAAAGCCAACGAAGATGCTACCTCAGGTCATGCATGTACGCCAAGATATTCGGCATTGAAACTAGCCGTCTCTGGAGAGGGCTGATGGAGAAACGACATATACCAGGCGTAAAGTTTTGATTTATTTTGGCGTTTGATGGGGCGCAATGTTTGCTGACAGCATGATGCTGCAAATTTCTTGTATATTACGAAATCTTAGGCCATTTGAGGCCACGCTGCTTGTATGTCTTGTAGCGATAGTATGACTTGAGCGAATGGGTGTTCCTGCGAAGAGCGAAGCATTAAAGGCGTTTCCTCACCAAGGTGAGCCGGTTTGAGCGATGGAATCCGACGATGAGATGGATGGCAATCATGATCTCTCGGTTGAGAGCTTAATAGAGAATCGAGCATTTAAAAGTTCACAACACTCCGCTTCATGTTCCTGGCCGTGACTTCCCGAATTCCTTAGCTGTAAAGACGTGCTTCTCAACCTACATTTGAGTAGACTATTAGTGCTCTCCACAGAACAAGTCAGCTCTAAGAACCCTGATCTGGCGGCGCCATGTTCATAGAACAAATTGCGCATAATCCATTGCCGAAGTTCACAGTGCGCCGTTGTGAGAAGTCACGTCTTCGGCACAGCGTCTTATGCTCAGTGATTCCTTTGCTGTTGCGTCGAGTCTTCCTCATCGTGTTGAGCTGGAAGACGTTGAGGTTTTGGCGCCGGAGCACCCCTGTCAGTTGCAAGCGGGCTAGAGCGTCATATGCATGGACTGCACATGTGCACCTACAGCTCCACTGCTTAACCAACAAGTCCAACAACGAGCATCAAGATGCGTCGTTAAAACTTTGAAATCCCTGCAGGAGTAATGTCGAGATTATAGAAAGAACGAACATAGACAGCAGAGGAGCGCCTCCAATACCTTCAGGCTTCTGGGCATCCATCGTCGCGATGCTCTCCGCTTTCACAGCTCGGCCCATTGTCGAGCTTAGACAACGAGATAAATCGAGGATAGAATCTATTCTTGCATATGGTTAGGTATCTTCTTCATCGTTTTCTACGATCACTCTAACAATCTTTAGGCGACAGACTCATAGTAGGATTAAACACCGGCACCCTACGCATATACCGGGTCAACGAAGTAGATGAAACCACCACCGAACCCATCACAGAGGCCGCTCCGAGCTCACGGCCCCCCTCCTCCGCTAAACCCGAGCCTATAGACTGCCTTAGAGAGATCGAGAAGTTCTCACCCAGAGCCATAGAGCAGCTGTCGATATTGAAAGTTGCGAACATACTCATAACCCTCTCAAACTACATTGTCTCTCTCCACGATCTACAAAGCTATGCGCTTGTAGAACAACTCCCGAAGACGAAGAATGCCACTTGCTTTGCGGTGACGAGTAACATTGTGAAGGATGCAGCGACAGGGATACCTGAGATTATAAGCCGGTTGGCAGTAGCGATCAAGAGGAGACTGTTGCTTTGGGAGTGGCATGAGAGTGAGCTTTATGGGGATGTGGTGGAGATTACTTTGCCGGCGAGCATAAGGACATTGTGTTGGGCGAGTGCGACGAAGATTATTTGTGGGATGAATTCAGGATATGTGGTCGCGGATGTTGAGAGCAAGGAGGTCGCTGATATTACTGGGCCCGGAGCGATTGGGGGAGCGTCGAGTAATGAAGGTGGGCGATTTGGCGGCGTTGGCAGCACAAGTATGGGATACATGGGACTGGGAGGTTATACACCGAAACCACTGATTACGAGATTGCAAGAAGGAGAGATACTACTAGCGAAAGATATCAACTCTATGTTCGTCGACGTGGATGGCAAGCCGCTAGAGAAGAGGCAGATACCATGGCAACAGGCGCCGGAGGGTGTGGGGTATTCCTACCCATACCTGCTATCTCTCCAGCCTGCTGCCAAGGGTATGCTAGAGGTCAGAAATCCGGACACATTGAGCTTACTCCAGACGATTCCGTTACCAAATGCAAGCCAGATGCATTTTCCACCGCCGACGGTCAGTCTAGCGCATGCAGGAAAGGGGTTTCACGTCATGAGTGATAGGTGCATTTGGAAGATGCAGACTACGGACTATGATTCCCAGATCGATGAACTGGTTAAGCATGGGAAATTTGATGAGGCCATCAGCATACTGAACGCTCTTGAAGACGCGTTGCTGAAGGATAAGGAGGGGAGAATGAGAGAGATTAAGATGCAAAAGGCGCAGGTACTATTCGATCAGATGAAGTATAGGCCGGCTTTGGATTTGTTCACTGAGGTTTCGGCGCCGTCTGAAAGGGTTATCAAGCTCTATCCGAGAGTCATCGCAGGCGAACTGTCGTCGATACCTCTGCTACCAGAGCCAGAGTCGTCGACCGAGGACCACGATGGCGAGTATAAGAACGAAGAACATAAGGCGAATGGAGCAGCACATCCCGAACTTCCACCGCCCGTTGAGGAAACACCCAACACCGTCGGCTCGCCTGCAAAGGGATTGCTGAGCAACTTTATGAGGCAGCATAAGAAGACGAAATCTGTGTCTGACGCCGCATCGATCATATCTAAACGATCAACTGTGAAGCCAGAGTCAGATGGCAGCGATACAGCAAGTATCAAGCAGAAGCCGCTTGAAGATGGCCCATTGGAGGGCAAGAATCTCACGACAGCCGTGAGGGAGTTGAATGGCTTCCTTGTTGACACCAGGACAAGACTTCAACGTTTCCTCGATCCGGCGACCGGGAAGCTAAAGCAGATACCAAATGGCACCAATGGCAGCTCAAAGGCAGCATTTGAAAGCCTACTCGTATCCCCTAACTCTAATGAGGACATCGAGATGGAAGAGCGACTCCACGAGACCGCAAAACTGGTTGACACCACTCTCTTTAGAGCATATATGCTTGTTCAACCTTCACTAGCAGGCTCACTGTTCCGCATACCCAATTTCTGCGACCCGAATGTTGTCAATGAGAAGCTTCTGGAGAACAACCGGTTAATGGACCTCGTCGACTTCTTCCATGGCAAGGGTCTTCACCGCGAGGCGCTTGAATTGCTGAAGAAGTACGGCAAGGCGGAGACGCCGGACGAGTTTGCACCACAACTTCACGGCCCAGAGAGGACGGTGGGATACCTCCAAGCCCTGGGTCCCGAGTACATAGACCTCATCCTCGAATTCGCCGAGTGGGTAATCAAAGCTAACTCAGAAATGGGCATGGAGATCTTCCTCGCAGACACAGAGAACACCGAAACCCTGCCTCGAGACAAGGTCGTCGACTTCCTGGGCAAGATCGATATTCACCTCATGGTCAGGTATCTCGAGCACATCATTGATGAGCTGGAGGACAAGACGCCGGATTATCATAATAAGCTCGTCAATGCTTATATGCAGGAATTATCAAGCGGCAAGGACAGGGGTTCCTTGGAGTGGAACGAGTTGATGGATACCCTGCTCATATTTCTGAGAACGAGCAAGCAGTATTTCTTTCCCCGCGCACTAGGCTTGATACCTAGAGACGACCCTGGGTTTTATGAGGCGCATGCGGTTATTTTGAGTAATATGAAGCAGCATAAGCAGGCGTTGGAGATATATGTTTTCAAGATTAAGGATTTTGAGAAGGCTGAGGAGTACGTTTTTCATCCAGTCAACGACCATTGTGCCATTTCGAACTATGCTAACGAGTTAACTCTAGGTACTGCAACCGTCAACACATCATCCAAACCGAAACCCAACCGCTGCCACCTTCCTCCCTTATCTCTTCGCAGTCATCACCCTCGAAATCCAGCAACGATAATGAGCCATCGATATATCACACCCTGCTCTCCCTGTACCTGACACCTCCTCCTCCGCACGAGCCTAACTGGTTACCAGCCCTCGACCTCCTTAGCAAACATGGCTCTCGTCTTCCAGCACTGAGCACTTTGGGATTGATACCTGGAAGTCTGCCCGTAAAGGACCTAGAGAGTTATTTCAGAGGCAGAATACGCGCAGCTAACTCGATAGTCAATGAGGCGCGCGTAGTAGCCGGATTGCGTAAAGCCGAGATGGTAAGAGCACAAGCCAGCTTGTTGGGCGAGGCTGAACTGACTGAGTCACCAAATGGGTTGACATTGGCGCCTGGCGTTGACAATGGTGGGAGGGGCCGACATGTAGTTGTGTCTGAGGAGAGAGTTTGCGGGGTGTGCCATAAGAGGTTGGGGAGGAGTGTGGTGAGCGTATTGCCATATAATAATGTGGTGCATTATGCGTGCTCGAAGAAGGCGGTGGCTAAGAATTTAGGGAGTGTGAGGGGCCTGAGTGGTGGAATGAGGATAAATAGTAGTGCTAGTGGTATTGGCGGGCCGGTAGTGAGGAAGGCTGAGGATGTGTGGTAGTTGCGAATGAGCAAACCAGATGAATACGCTCCTGCAGGCGCCGTGAATAACCTAGCATATATACTAACATCGCTTCCACTGCGCTTCTGTCATAATCTCTTCCTTCGTAACGTCTGATTCGAGTTGATATCTCAATCCTCTTCAACAACCTCCTCTCCGTAGTTCTCCTCCTCAGCCACATCGTCCACATTGCGCTTATTTGTGCCTGGCGCAGCATCCTTCTCGGCTTGTATCCCGTCCTCCTCCATGCGCTGGGTTAACTCGGCATTGATACGGTCTTGGAGCTTTGCTGTCTCCCGGCGCAAGACGCAAAGGTAGGCAACGCGCTTCTCGACATTGTCGGTGCCGAGCTCTGGAAGCTGGGCTTCGTGCTTGAATGGTGCGTTGGCTAAGGAGTTATAGGTGGCGGCAAGGGTTGATTGAGACATCTTGGCTGTTTTGTAAAAGTATTCTATTAAATGGTTTGCTAGAGTTGTTGATGCAAGAGGAAGAGGTTGGTCCCAGATTTGGCGGGGTTCAAGCGCAGTGATGCCAAAAATGCTGGCAGGGTCCGGAGCTTAAAGCGCACGGTGCACCGTCTCAGTCCGCCTGCAGGAACAAGCAAGAATAACGGTTGAGTGCGGCCGTATATGTAACCAGGTGTTCTCACTTGCGCTGCATACTAACCTCTTGTCAACCTGCTAGAACCCTTGTGTGACTGACAACACCATAGATCACATCCAGATATTGCCCCTTTGTTCCTCATGTACAATCTTTAATCGAGCATCTGAAACTCTCCCATCTCTCATTTTCCGTCATCTCCACGTCTCACATCCTCAGCATGTCCTGAAGCAAATTGCAGTGTCGCAGAGCTCCAACACACTACCCCACCACCTATCCACCTATCTCCACGATCGGTGGCTGAAACCGCGACGCTCTAATCAGATTGTCTGGCGATAGCCGCGATACGAAATCATGCCGCAATCTACATCCTCATCTGGCACAGGCCCCCAACAGAGAGCTCCAGGCGCATTCAACCCAGCCACGTCGAGCACAAGTTCCATTGCTGGACAAGCCGCAATCCATTCACAAGCTCGCGCAGATCAGAGACAACCGGGTCGCATTTCGTCACTGAATATTAACTCGGAACCACCGAGTCCAGCGAACAGTTCCCATCGATGGCAGAGGTCTAGAAATGCTTCGCCACAGCGACTTCAAGCTTCGCCTTACATATCACAAGATTCGTCGCGGTTCCCAAGCTTAAACATTAGCACTACGAGCCTAAATAGCCAACGACCATCAGTTTCACACATAAACTCTGCGGCACAGCCGCGCGCAAACTCGCCGCTGCGATTGCAACCAAATACTTTGACTAGCGACTTTCGCTTACACCAAAGAAAACACGCCAACTCACAAGGTTTCTTCGAGCCATCACTACCAAGCACCGGTCATATGGACTCCAACGCGATGGATTTGCCTCAGGTTCCTGTGGACAGAAATCTCACGGCGAGTCAGATTGCCGCACAGGCGGCCATGCAGCACATGAACCACCACCGTAAGCGAAGCCAGACTATGCCTGTGGATCAATTCGGACAAAGAAGACCTTCGAATCCGAGACAAGCCGCTAGCCCGCCACTGTTGAGCGTCACTGAGGCATCGGGAGAAAGGAACAATGGCTTTGGTGGTGGATCAGGATATGGGAATGCTGGGGCAAATCCACAACTAGCATACAGGAATGGATTAATTGGTTCAAGCGCAGCGGCCACTGCTGCCAATGTCGTCTTTTCGCGCAGTCCAATGCAGAGTCCGAATATACCTGGCGTTGAGACGCAGCGGTTCGTTCAGCCCGAAAAGCCGGTCAAGACTGAGAAGGAGAAGAGTAAGGTGAAGCTGTTTTCGCGGCCTGGAAAGCTGAAGGACTTAGGAAGGGATAAGGAGAAGTACAAGGAGCCGGGTAGTCCAAGCAAGCTGGGGCTTCCTACGCAATGTTCGAGAGCTGCGTCGAGTACGAGTCTGACGGATCCGACCTTGAGCAGCGCGAGTAGCATGTACTCGTTGGCAAACTCGAGTCAGACGACTATTAGGGCGAGCGATAATACTGTTACACCGTACCTTGGCTACGATGATAGTACTAAATCTGGGAAGGAGAAGAAACACCATCATTTCTTGTCACGACAGAAGCAGAAGTTGCAGGGGAAGGATGAGCATACGTTGCCGTTATCGTCGGCTCATTCGAACTCGAAACCAGTTGATGGCGCGCCGAGCTTGTACAACTTCAGTCTGCCGCCTAGTCCAGGGCCGCACACAACGAGTTTTAGCAAGTCGATGAGTGGATTGGATTTGAGACATGGCGGCAGAGCCTTCCGGGAGAAAAAGAGAGAGGAAAAGAGTGCGCAAAATGCCAGCTTTGCAGAATCTGGCTTGAGAGAGAGCGAGTCAGTAGCAGACTTCGGTGGTTCATCATCACTTGGCTCTGTGGGCGCATCTGCATCAACATATTCGACATCGGTTTATGGTCATGAGCCAGATTTCAAATCGTATGGGTTGAAAGACATGAATTCTGAAGACGCATGGCCGCTAGTGAAGAGTAAAATGCTAATTGCATTTCATGGTGAGCAAAATACAATACGGACGAAGATTGAGGAGTTTAACGTTCTTGTCACGTAAGCCCCCTCCTATCTCCCTTTAAAATCCCAATGCTAATTTTGTTGTTTCAGAACGCACCTGAAGCGGTGTATACAAAGGAAGAGTCCCAACTTGATAGTCGAAGACCTGCGCGATCTTATTACATCCGGCATGGTAGGCATAGATGCCAACCTCAGCAGACACACCGATGACCGACTACTCTCACACCTAGTCGAGCAATGGATGTTCATTTTCGCGAAATTGCTGCCCTACCTTCAAGGCGTCTTCCTGCCTCTCGATCTCGAGTTCGAAGGCCGTGGCCCGTTATTGACTTCAGATAATGCTAGAGAGTTCTGGGGCGCCCTTCCTCTATCTAGTCTGAGCAATGGCAATAACAACCTTACGTCAGTGCCGGCACATTACCTCCTGAATGTGAGGAGGATAGTGCTCACGACCTTCCGCGATGTCATTGTACTTCCTCGCTTCGAGATTCTGCAGACTATCTTCTCACGACTGAGTCTGGAGAGTATAAACTTTCCGCCTCAGCCGGCGTACTCACAATCGCCTATCCACCCCTTCTCGACTTCGCCGCCTGATAGTCTACAACGACCAGGCACCTCAGCGAGTCTCGACCCGGCATTTAGTAGCTTCAACTCCCAGACGACGACACTTGCAGGCAGTGATAGCCAGGGTAGTCGCAGCCGGGGTATTTCGAACGTCTCGTTCGGCTCAGATCAAAGGGATGCGGTGTACAGGGATACCAATATGAGGCCGGAACTAAGGCCCGGGTTGAGTGGGCTTACGAATAATTCGGGAACGAGTGGATTGCAAAGGGATATGAGGGATACTACCAATGAGGACTCTAAGAATGTCACGGATACAGTAGGCAGGATGCTGCAATGTATGAGTGTGCTGAGCTCGGTGGGTATCATTCCCGGTGATGGCTCAGAAGTCCGCGCACAAAGGGAAGCAGCGGCTGGTAGAGGAGTATCAGGCGGTGGCAGAACTAGAGGGTATTCTACAGGAATGGTGGAGGATGAGGGCAAACAAGAGATGATGGATCGCTTATGCCGTGCGCTCAAGCTGAATTGGCTGGGAAGAGGCAGAACCGGAAGAAACAGGAGAGGGTTTGTGGGGGCGAGGATGAGAAGCGCTACTACAGGAGTGCCGACGGTGGGATGATTCGCCGGGAGGACAAAACAACAATTATGATATGATAAATACTTTTAATGATGAGCATGGTTGCTATGACATGGCGTTGGTTGGGATGGGCGTAGATTGCAAGCCGCGGTAATTAACTGCCATGATAGCTTGGCGGACGAGTGAGAGTGTATGAGACACGCTGGCGAGCTACTAGAGCGCTAATGATAACTCAAAAATGACGGTTATGTCGCGTTTCTGCACTCAATCTCAAAGACAATGACGTCGATACATTGAGAATCCATGTATTGTGATAGGCTAACCTTTTGTTGTCCTTCGAGGCGCAGCATTACCACTTCGGTTATCACCCAAATACTGTCCCGTTATCTAAGGCCATCAACGTAATTCTATTTACATCGTGGCTGGTGTTCTTGTTGGACTCAAATAACTGTTGCAATAAAAACTAACCTCTCCATCAGCAACAACAACAACAACAACAACAACAACAACAACAACAACAACAACAACAACAACAGCTATTCGACACCGGCGATAACCAATACCGGCAGCACAGGTACGTCTCTTCCTCCCAGCGTGCTAGCAGCTCACGGCCTCTGGCCTTCAGCTACCCACCACCGCCAAAACCAGGTATGTCTTTTCAACCCTTTGCTATTTTGTTGACAATTTCAAACACATTTTTTATTTTGACTACTGATCTTCGGACTTTGGGGTAGGCGATTCTGCTCTTGTAGGATTTAAATCTCAAGATTGGGCGCCGCGTGCTTGGAGGTTGCTGTGCTGGCGGCTTGTAGAGGAAGTCCTCCGCTACTGGCAAGTGTCAGAAGCTCAAGCAAGGTAGGTCGCGGCAAGTCCTCTTTCCACACTGTTAAAGCTCCAGATGGATGACTCGGTGAAAGGAGTGCTCGAGCGTTGTCCGACCAAATTTCGGTAGTTGTCCTTGTTTGTAAATTGTTGCAGACGGCGTCCAATGCACTTCATGATTTTAAGCCTCGTTCTTTCCACGGAATGAGATGCATCTGTGTCCTGGCTCTTTCACTGAGTATCACTCGTGGCTAGCTAGGGAACGAATGATTGCCGTCCCAGTTGAAAAGAACCACGGAGGCAGAGTTACATTGGGAAGAGTTGGGACTCAAGCTTTGAACGACTTAAATTGGAGGCTAACTAACCCCCCAATATAACTCCACATCGCGGAACCCCGCAAGCGACCGCTGTCAACGCCGGCCCAGACTTGCCAAGAGATACTTACTGACAGAAGCTTCTCCAAAATACCGGCGCTGGAATGCTTGTCGTCGTTCCAAGATCGACCACTAATATTAAAGTGTGGATGCCTCAAGATCGCTGGGCAGATCGCCGCCAGCGTCAATGTTACATAAAATGCCAGCCACGCCTTGGCCTGATATACCCGATTATTTCCTGCCCGTGTCGAGGGTGTCGAGGCGTCCTCAACATCTGTGCGGAGTACATCGAAGCGAATCAATAGCTGTGAGTAATGAGGAGTGGATCCGGATGGCTTGCTCCACGTGAATCCTGATAACAAATTCTTCTCCATGTTGATCTCGGTCGTATATCTGGGAAAGTCTCCAAACTATAGAACTAGATCTCCTAGTGGAGTATGGTAGGAGTTTCCTCGGTTTCATGCCACGCTTAGGTGTTCAGATGACGCGCCACTTGAAGCCATTGTATGCTCCCTTGCCTAATGTGGAAGTATGCCCATCTGATCTCGGTCACAGCGAATGACGAAACGAAGCCACTGCTGTTCTTCGTACTGTTTGCCTCTCTCTTTCAGCCCGTCCCCCTCTCTTGGTGGCGTTTTGTTCCTACCATCACCGCTAATCTTAACTCCGTTAACTGTATTAACCAAGGCTCTTGTAGCAGAGTTGGGGATGTACAAGAAGCACATCGACCCCAAGTCATGGGGCTCCTCTCTTCTCAAGACACATACCATTGAGAAGTAGCTTCAACAATGGCTGAAACCGAGAAACAAGTAAGGAATGACGGCGTCGTCGACAATGATGCCAGATATGAGATCGATCTCGAGAAGAGAGACCTTCATGGCGAAGACTTGCACCTAGAGAGGTCATCTCTCGATGGTTCCCAAGAATACACCAACCAGACCGATCCAAGAACAACACAATTCACCCACAAGGAGCATAATATCATACACAAGGTCGACAGGAGGTTGACCCTGCTTCTTGGTATCCTATACTGTGTCAGTCTGATGGACAGAACGAGCCTGTCTGCAGCCAACATTGCTGGGTATGTCTCGCTCATCCTTTCTCTCAGCCAAGTAAGACCAAACGCCACTTAGTATGCGGACAGAGCTTAAGCTCGAAATAAGGGACCGCTACAGCATCGTCACTTTGGTGTTCTTCGTGCCATACATATTCTTCCAAGCACCAGCAACCGTCATCATGCGCAAAGTCGGCCCAACGCTCTTCCCCTCCCTCATTATCCTTCTCTGGGGTGGCCCCTTGGTTGGCATGGGTTTCGTCACCAATTGGCTCCAATTGATGGGCTTTCATATAATCTTTGGTGTCCTCGAAGCTAGTTTCTTCCCTGGAGCCGTGTATCTCCTGTCGACCTGGTATGCTAGATACGACTTCCAGAAGCGTTATGCCATCTACGACATTGGCTCTGGAGCCTCTGCGTTTGCCAGTATTCCCGCCTATGGCCTCATGCAGATGGAGGAAGTCGCCGATATGGGAGGTTGGAGATGGTAGGCTTTCTTTCTGCTCGCATACAATAACGAAGTGCTAACATCAGCAGGATCTTCATCATAGAAGGGCTTCTCACGTGCCTCCTCATCATCGATTTTTCCGACAGGGCGAAGCGTCACAAAAACTTCCTCATCGACAAGGAAGTCGACTTAATCGTCGCCCGCATCGACTACGATCGTGCCGATTCCGCCACCACCGGGTTCAAGATCGAAGAATACCTCCGCAACAGCACCGACCTGAAAGTCTGGAGTTTCGCCTCTCGCTTTAGTCTCTGCACCACCACCACCTACGCCGTTGCCTACTTCCTCCAGTTATCTTGCGGATCGGGATAGAGTTCGACATTGCAAAGTCGCAGTGTCTAGTTTCGCCATTATACACAGCAGCATGAGTTTATATATACTTCATTGCCTTCTATGCAGACAGGTATAAGAACCGCTGCATTGGCATTATCGTCAACGCATGCCTGTGTATTCTGGGCTTGGGGCTCCTCGGCTTCACGAAGAACAATGGCGTCAGATATTTCGGCGTCTTCCTTGCAACGATGGGTGCCAACGCAAACATCCCAGCCATCCTTACTTACCAGGCAAACAACATCCGTGGACAATGGAAGAGGGCTCTTTGCTCGGCTACGCTCGTCGGCTTTGGCGGAGTTGGTGGTATCACAGGCTCGACTGTGTTCAGACAGCGGGATGCCCCGGAGTATAAGTGGGGTATTGTTACCTGCATGTTGGCGAATGCGTTGATGATCGTGGTTACAGCTGCCTTGATTTTCAAGTTCATTCGGGCAAACAAAAGAGTGGATCGTGGTTGAAAGATGATTGAGGGACAGCCAGGCTTCAATTGTACTATCTAAGCTGGCTTAGAACGAGGATTGACGATTAAGAGGAAGAGAGACCTGGCAGAGCTTGGCGATTATGACTAGATACACCCTTAGCACGACTGAAGATTGTTTATGATGCACACTTCATCCAAATGCAACCGTCTTTCAATACCCTTGATGTCATCGCTGTCGGGGCGCGATGTGCAGACTTCGAAAAGAAGAAATGTCTTGAAAATGCTCACCCCCAACCGGTTGTAGTTCCGACCAGTTAGCCAAGGGCAAGTTAAAAGTTCTCGGACTATTTCCCGTCTCGGAGCAGGACTAAAGCCCACTGATTTTTGGAGCTCAGGGCGTTTACCAGGGATGATTACTTGAGACTCTTACATACTTACAATCTAAATGTGACCGTGGGAGATGATTGGGTATCATGAGCGTCGCACGCTGATTGTTCTTGGATGAGAGAATGTCAGTGTGCTTACGAGGCGTCTGCAGAACATGATGGATTTTCTACTGTCTAACAGTCCTTCCTGACCTTTTAGTCGGGTATCTTTTGTCACCAACACCAAACGCCATCAAAAGCTGCCATCACAAACCACCATCATATATTCGTTTGTCAATGCTGGCTTCCGTCATCGTCCATACCAGCTTATCACCAGCTTATCATCATCAAAGTATTAGAGAAATTCGACAGCCACCATTTCTGCCGGAATACAGTCGTCATCGTCGGTCCAATACCCCTACTTCTCACCACCATCCTTTGGAGGGACAATAACCGCAAGTGGGCTACCAACAAAGCTACCGCTGATGCTGCCCTCTCTGGCATATGCAGCGGCACTGGAGTTACCAACAACACCGCTTCTGACACTTCCCTCGCCACCCTGGTTTGGTCTGCCATAGAAGCTGTTTCTCTCACTAGTCAAAGCTGGAGCAACGCCAGTAGCGGAGTAAATGCTAGCCCTCTCAGATCCGATTCTGGCTTGAATCGCGTTGGCTGGCTCATTGACATTGCTGCTAAGCACACTCAATGGCAGCGACTCGCGAGATCCACCAAAGAGAGAGGATGGTGCAAGCGCGCGAACAGAAGCATCAGTATCCATTGATCTTCTGCGGCGCCTCTTCGACGAGGATGCGAGAGTAAGAATAGAAGCGTTATCGGTCAAAAGGCCATTCGCAGTCGCGGTGTTATAGGTAGCCGGATGACCACCACTGGTGACTGTCTGCGGTGCCAAGTGTCCAGGAATGGCGCTTGGCGGGGGCGAGGTTGGGAACTGGTGAGAGAAGTGCACTGAGCTGGTGTTCGCGCCTTGGGTAGTACCCGTGCTATGGTTATGAGTGTGTCCGCTCGGACCGGCTGCGTTGCCATTGATGGTAGCATTATTGAGAGCAGCGCTGGTAGAGTGCACGGTTGTGAGAGTGGTGGTCATGCTGCGAATAGATGGTGCGGGAGAGCTGAAGGTGCTGTCTGCGCCACGCATCGTCTGCGCTTGGCCTGTGATGGCAGTATTTCCACTCTGCCCAGCAGTACTCTTCGCCGTTGCATGATCAGTTGCGATCGTCGGTGCTGCGGATATCTCTCCGCGACGTGCTGCGTCGACTGAAGAGCGGAAAGAACGCGCAGTGTCGCCTGGAGCTTGACTTGAGGATGTAGGGCTGGGGGTGCGTCGAGTTGGGATGGTCGACAAGGAGTGCTGGTTGCCATTGCTTGGAAGAGTGTTGCTTGGCAGATATGGGGAGCCATGGCTCTTCTTCTTGGATTTTGAGGCATCGGAGGACTTGAAGTTGGTGATCTTCTTCATCCAGGTCGAAAAAGGACGACGGCGTGTTGGACGGTCTGCGCTGATTAGCCTTGTATTATAGCTAGGTGCGTATGAGGGTAATCATTTTTACCTTGGTTGCCCGGAGTAACAGGCTTCATAGTGTCGGTCGCCATTATGATCACGACTGGGTGGCAGTGTATTTTTCTAGTTGTGAGCGAGCTTGATTGTGGGCGAATCGCGAGAAACGTGCGATTCGAGCTCGGCGATGTGGTCGAACTGTCGGGTCCGAGAGGCTATACGAGGCCGTGTATTTCGCGTTTAGTTTGCTTTCGGCAGGTTGCTGATCGCCTGAGATATGGTACTATATCTCCACAGACTTTTTTGTAGATAGGTGCGTAGATGTTGTTGAAAGAGAGAAGGTCGTTGTTGATAAGAGGTTGGTGGTACCTTTGCGGCTACCTGCGCTTTACCAGATTGAGACGCAAGGCTATACCCACAAAATAACCGTTTTCGGCAGACCGTTTGTCAAGTTCAGCTCTCTTCCACTGTTCTTCGGCTACGAAGACAATGTACACATTGGGACGAGTTTACCACCTACGTAGTCTTGGTCGGCGATAAGTGCAGTCACGTGCACATCTCGACTGCCATGATCAACAGCTCTCACTCTCCACCTATAAATGTAGATCGAGCAACATATGACGCTTTCTCCCCACTCTGAACCCTGAAGTTTTGGAACGAGCCGCTGTCAAAGTTCCAGTATCAAAGCACAAGATTACAGTAGCACGCGAAATGAGTGAATCTAATTGCTAGCCTGTGAACCTTTTCTTCCGCACAATAGATATGGTTCATCACTGTTGAAGGCCTTCAAACGATTAACGGTGAGGCGCAGATCATTCTCTTGACTTCGGTAGCTCTTTCTCCTCTTTTCATCAGCCACCTGAGCTCGATATCTGGCATGTGAGGGAGCAAGCTATACATTGGCACAAAAATGGCAGCTTCAGCTCCTATTGCACCTCTCCCTCCCCAAGTCGTAGCTCAGATCAAGTCTTCTATTGCTATTACATCGTTGAATGGCGTTGTCGTTGAGTTGCTCAAGAATTCTCTAGATGCTTCTGCTACAAAGGTTGATATCCAGGTCGAAGCTAGCAGAGGCAGGTGTGTAGTCGAAGATAATGGACTCGGAATCGCTCCGTCAGAGTTTTTGCCCCAAGGAGGCCTCGCAAAGCTACACTGTGAGTAATCTCGCATATGTTATGGCCATCTCCTGACATGTGGCAGACACTTCAAAGCAAGGCACCATATCGGAGACTTATGGCACCAATGGTTGCTTTCTCGCGGCCCTATCTGCGCTTTCTCTCCTCACCATCACTTCCGGACATTTCGAGCACCATTCTCAGAGTACTTTCACCCTTTCACGACACGAAGTAATTTCCCGGCAGCTTCCAGCTCCTCCAGAACAGCGCATATCATCCCGCAGTCATGGCACTCGAGTTATCGTACGCGATCTCTTTGGAGATATGCCAGTGCGGGTGAAGCAGCGAGCTATAGACTCGACTGATCCTGGTGCATGCCTCAAGGAATGGGAGTCTCTGCGTAAAGACATTGCTGCTATCATCCTAGCATCACCGCGACCAGTAACGATTACCCTGAGAGGGGTCGGCTCTTATGTGCGTTCAAGAGTTCTGAGAATAGCTTCCTCGCCAACCGATTTGGATGAAGACGTAAATCTCTTGTCTCACATCCGGAGTATCCTCTACCAATCATCCTTCATCTCATCGCCCGGCTCTTCGTCCTGGGTTTCTGCGGCAGGCTCCACGTCCTCCATTTGCCTTCGGTCTATCATCTGCCTTGACCCGGCGCCTACAAAGAACATTCAATTTATATCCTTGGGCATTAGACCCATTGCGAACTCTGACGGCCGTAATATTCTGTATGAGGAGATCAACCAGTTGTTCGCCAATTCTTCTTTTGGTTTGGTGAACGACCTTCCTGACCTCGATGAGAGGGAGAAAAGAAGAAGAAAGGGAGACAGGAGGTTTAAGACAACTGTCGATGGCCTGGGATACACGAACAAGGAGCTGAAAGGTTCAGGGAAAGGAGTAGACCGATGGCCGATGTTTTACATGATGATTGAGGTGAAGGAGAAAGAAAAGAAGCAGGACGTTGATAACCTGTTCGATAATGGGAAAGTGCTCAATTTGATCATTAGATTGGTACAGGCTGTTGTTGTAGAGTTTCTGAAGAGCAACCGCTTCATGTCGAAGCACATACCCCGAGAGAGATCACCCAAGAAGAGAGCAAGAGACGATATGCTGCTAGGACAGCATGAATTCTACGAGCCTGGGCGTAACGAAGGTGAAGGCAAAGGTGGCATAAGCCCATCCTCGCCGGAGCCGGAACTGAGAAGTGATGGATATACTAGAAGGTCAGCGGAAGATCGAGAAAACTCGCCTTTAACGAGGGCAATTTCGTCATTTGATGGCTGGCAAAGAGTAAAGAGTGGGCGGACTTTGACCGTTCCCAAAATTCCGAAGAGTAAATCTTTGCCTAAAGAAGATGATGCTGCCACTTCAAAGAGACAATCAGAAGCTCCAGCAGTGCAGGGGAAATCACACAGACCTCTGCCTGGCATTCAACCTGACTCGATGATCTCGAAGACTGGAACAATTTTACGTCCTCCTTTCCTCGATGTAGCAAGAAGCTCAACTCCAAGAAGAGCTAGCTCAAGAACACCCACACCAGTACCGCCGTCAGAAAATCCAAACACAGCCATCCAAGTTCTTTCGCTGCAAACACCTGCACTACAAATACGGGATGCTGCCTCGGCTATAGAATCTACCGAATCGCCCATCTTGCAACACGAGAAAGACGATATCATCAGTTGGATCGACCCTATTACCAAGAAAAGAAGCCACATAAACAAGCGGACAGGTCACATAATCTCACTGCAAGTTCCAATGCGATCTGCCTCAGATCCTACATTTGAACCTCGTAAATATTTTCGTCCTAGTTGCAGAATTTCACGTCGATCTGTAACATCTTCGGCAACTCCTTTTAATCCAGAAGCCTATCCTGCTTCACCCTTCTTAGCCAGTCTCCTACAGAACTATCATAACCCTATCTTTAAACCCAGAGAAGAGGATGATATACCTGTTATCTCGGCAGTAGAGGACGAACCGACACACTCCATTCTCCACGGCCGCCACCACAACTGCAACCAGCTTGACATAGACAAAGCATTTAAAGCTGGAGTAGCAGGCGAAATTGGGCGGTTGAGTAAGCATGGTTTGCAGCATGCTGAAATCATAAAACAGGTTGATGCAAAGTTTATCCTCATCAATATTATCGAGACGGGAGAAAGAAAGGTGCTAGTTCTCGTCGATCAACACGCAGCCGATGAAAGGATAAGAGTCGAGGTCTTAATGGAGGAGTTCTTCCAGCCACCTAGTTTACCTGACGGACATCTCGGGATAGTTCCAGGTGTCAGAATTGCGCCCGTTGAGAAGACGATACGTTTTGAGATTGACGCGCTAGAAGGGCAAAAACTGGACGCTCAGAAACAGTACTTCGCCAACTGGGGTATCATGTTTGATGTAAGACAAACTAGCCGGGAGATATCACAAGTAATCATCACTGCATTGCCTCCCGGTATTATTGAACGATGTAAGCTTGAGCCTAAGCTCGCAATTGAGCTGATAAGAAAAGAGCTTTACGTCTGCTTAGCTAAGGGAGCGAGAATGAATGTCCAGGCTGCCAGCCCCGAAGGTCAACCGCACTGGCTTGGCCGTGTACATAACTGTCCTAAAGGCATCTTGGAGATGCTGAACAGTCGAGCCTGCAGGAGCGCTGTCATGTTCAATGATGAACTGAGTGTGACTGAATGCCAAGAGCTGGTACAGAAACTGGGGAAGACGAAGTTTCCTTTCATTTGTGCTCATGGAAGGCCGAGCATGGTACCTCTTGTTGAGCTCGGTGCCATCGGGACCTATGGTGGCGTGTATACCGGCAACACGGAAGGCTTTGGAAAGTCTTGGAACAGATGGCGCATGCACGAAGATAGCAATTAGGTTGAGCTTGTCTGAAGACGAGAGGGACCTTTTGTACTACATTGACTGTGGTAGATTTCTAGCGGGGAGGAAGAGATTATGCTCATTTTGCCTGAATGCTTGAATCGCTTTGTACTTTTGTATGAATCGAACGTGCTTTAATGACCAGCGTTCGGCATAAGTAGGCCCGTACCTAGGTAAATATTCGAGTATACATCTCTTAGTACATAGCGAAGGAAAAAACAACTGATTTTAAAACGAAGACTTAATAAGTAATTAATTGATCTATATAATTTAATTGCCGTCCGACAAATTCGCAACACTCGCCAAGGCTATTCATTCCCATCGACCTCGAAGAAGTATTTAGGTACGTACTTCCCGAACGCCGTTAATGACGCTGAGGCACCAATAATAATTCGTGGGCTACAAACCCTCATAATTTTATCTTCATCGTACGCAAAAACCAGTTCTCTGGTCACTGAGTCCAAATAACTCACAATCTATCGCTGCAACATCCTCCAGCCTCATTTCTTTCTCCAATGGTGTCTCAGTCCTCGACTTCCAATGCCGCTTGATTCGACCAAGTTCCCTATAATGCTTATATCCATGCTCGTCATAATTTCAAAGGCCGAGGGAATCAATAGACGTACAGCACATTGTATTCTGAGAGTTTGTTCTCATGAACGTAATATTTGGGATGCCGGCGATAGTTGTTGCGATGGATATAGTAACCGCTTAACGATTTGGAAGATAGCAAATCCGAGTTCCGCTCGGAGACTGAAAATGGAAATGGGAGCCGCCGAAAGACTTTCCAGGGAGGATGATTAAAACCGGTTGATAAAAACTGAGTGATGTACTCGACTTCATCTGAGACACCTAGTCTTGTTTCGATTACGAGACAGGCCTCGCCTGGAAGAATGAGATTCAAGTCCAGTTGGCTGCCAAACTTCGTCATTAACGTATCCTTAGGCTCCAAGATTGAGAGTTTATCAGGTTGTGCGGGTGAAATGTCAAAGACTTCCAACGGGAAATAGTTAAAGCCGGCCTCAAAGCACTCGTCGGGGAGTTTGATACGGAGCTTCCCGAAGATTGGGTAGAACTAGCGGGTTGAGTTTGGAAAGCGGCTCTTGGTAGACTTTCCAACGTGGTGGCATTGCAGCTATTTGGCTGGCAGAGTGTGGGAAAGACTGTTCCTCCGGAACAAGCTTATCAAGTAATTCCAGCGACGTCGCTAAGCTGAGGTACTAGCGCGGAAAAAGTGACTCGAGGTTAAGATTGAGAGGTAAGGAGTCGACGCGAAAAGAATTGTTCGAGTTCAGAACCGGTTGAGCTTCTTAGTATCTATTGCGGTTTAGAATTTAGGACTACAAGGACAGCGAAGAAAACGGACGCTTGGCGGCATGAAGTCAACCGAACCATCACCCCAAGGGAGTACTCTCTGAGATCGCCATGAAGCTCGACCGTGGTGCGGGAACCCTCGTAAGTGTAGGTACAGCAGTCGCCATAGCTGTTCTATAGCCACAAGTTAAGGAGGTTCTCCGGTGTTGTTCATTATGGCAAACGCAGCCCCACCATCGCCACTTTTTGGGCGACGACTCATCCATGGCTTCCGACATTAGGCAAGACGGTCGATTGGCGTGAAAGGCAACACGGCGTCGAGCATGATTGTATTCGAGATCGATGTGAATAGTTTCATCTCCAAATGCGTGTAGGTAGACCTGCTGGCAGATTTCTGCCCATAGTTTGATGAAGAAAGGGCTACTTGACTTCGAAGGGGAGGAATATGGGGGAGGTGGATAAGACTGGAAGGCAACCTTGGACACTGGGATGCTCCTCTTCTATCGACCGAGGTTTATGTTTGGGTTTGCAGAATATTTTTGTTGCTATCTGGTCTTTCATTCTCGAGCCTCTACCAGGCAACCTTAATTGGATGCAGGGACTCCCTGTTTTGCAAGTGTGACACAATAACTGGGTGCTTTTAGTGGCAATCGAGATGTTTCTTAACGCCTTTAACAGCCTGTTCGCTCTAATAAAAATAAAAATGCCAAGACAGCGAACATCTCAAAACACATCTGAGGACTGTCAGATGTCGACAGGGAAGGTTGTCGTCACTAGCTTCGGGCTAGCCAGTTTAGCTCATGCAGCTCGGTATTTTTCCCGCAACTGGCGAATGGCGCGGCCGGCAGCCCCCCCTCTCCGCTTGTCCACCAGCACTCTAAGTCAACGTCTATGCCTATTTCACCGTGTCGGCTTCATCCTGGCGCTGCTAACTCCTGATTGAGCACGCTGGCGCTGTCGGATCGAGAGATTTAATCCCTGAGAAGCCATGCTGAGTGGGAGCCAAGATGCGCAGCAGCAAAGTGCCATGATGCCAGGTCACTATCAAGTAAAAGGCAAAAACGTGGAAGTGAAGGATGGAGATAGGTAGGCACACAGTCCTCGGTACATAAGTCTCTTCTTTGCGATTCGTTTCTCATATTGGTGTTATATTTTTCGTAGAAGCAGTCTGTCTGTGCAGTTAAGGCATTAAAATGGTGGCGATGAAACGTCTCGTTGCCGGTTTTTCGGCAGCCGCATGTGCCTTTTTGGTCGTAGCGACTGCAATTCCTGGTGTATCGACTGGAGGGATCTTGCTGGAGAGGGCAACAAGGTGTGAACATGGACCATCTAGCAGACAATGTTGGGGCGATTACGATGTGGATACGGATTATACGGATGTGACCCCAGATACTGGCGTTACCAGAGAGGTATGCTGTCTACTACGAGAGAACACACTTGCATAGAGACTCAGAACTGACAATATCTCATCACAGTACTGGCTCGTAGCTCAAGAAGTAATTGCTGCCCCAGATGGATACCAGCGGCAAATGCTCGTCTTCAATGGCACATCTCCAGGACCGACCATCGAAGCCAACTGGGGAGACCGGATCATCGTCCATGTCAAGAACGATATCCCACATAATGGTACCGCCGTACACTGGCACGGAGTTCGCATGTTGAACAACAACGAGAACGACGGCGTACCAGGAGTTACTCAGTGCGGCATTTCTCCAGGTGATAGCATGACCTACAAGTTCCGCGCCCAGCAATATGGTACTTCGTGGTATCACAGTCACTTCTCATATCAAGCTGTTGATGGCCTCTCCGGCCCGATTATCATCCACGGTCCGGCGACGGCAAACTATGATGAGCATCTAGGCGCCCTGTTCCTGACAGACTGGGCGCATGCTACTGCGACAAGGACCTGGCTCGACAGTATGATGAGAGGCCTCTTCCCTGTTATCTCCAATGGCCTCATGAACGGCACCAACACTTACAATTGCAAATCTCTCTTCAACCTTGGAGACAAGAACTGCATTGGTGGTGGTAAACGCTTTCAGGTTGAGTTTGAAGCTGGAAAGAAGTACCGTATCGGCCTCGTTGGCACTCAAGCTGATGGCTTCTTACGCTTCAGCATGGACGGCCACAAGTTCACAGTCATCTCCATGGATTTCGTCCCGATTAAGCCGTTTGAAGCGACATCCATTCTGATTGGCGGAGGACAGAGATACGATATCGTGGTGCATGCCAACCAGCCAGCAGGAAATTATTGGATGCGCTCTGTGCTGCAAGCATGCAATATCCAACTCAATGAGAACGGCAACAACATCAAGGGAATCGTCACTTACAAAGGGCAGCCGGTTAAGGAACCAACAACTAAGGCACAAAATGCTCCTGATAATTGCAACGATGTTAATGCGAAGCAACTTGTTCCGAAAGTCAAGCATACCGTTGGTGCTGCAGCCACTAAGGGTACGCTTAGGCTTAGCTGGTATTATGATATTCCCGCTGGACTTATCTTCCACTGGACACTTAATAGCACCTCTTTGATGGTTGACTGGGCTAAGCCAACTCTGAAGATTATCACTGATGGCTCTTCCGTCTTTCCAACCGATTACAACATCCATCCCGTCGCTGTCAAGAACAAATGGGTCTACTGGATCATCCAAGATCTCACCATAATCAATGCCTTCCATCCCATGCACTTACACGGCCACGACTTATACGTCCTCGGTCAGGGTAGAGGCGCCTATATCCCAGGTATCTCACAGATCAAACTTGACAATCCGCCCAGAAGAGACACTGCTATCCTGCCTGGGAATGGCTGGATGGTTATGGCTTTTTACACTGACAACCCGGGAGCTTGGTTGATGCATTGCCATATCGCGTGGCATGCAGCTCAAGGCTTTGCGCTGCAATTCGTTGAGCGTGAGGGCGAGATTTCTGCGACTGTCAAGGGGAAGCAGGAGATGGACGCGAATTGTGCTAGGTGGGAGGCCTACGAGGAGCAGGCGAGGTATGAGCAGGATGATAGTGGAATCTAGATGATAGCAATGCGAGTTATTACAGTGTCAGGCCAGTTCATCAGTACAGGTAACGGAGGGTAGTGATAATGGGTGACTGACTGAGTTCACAACAGCAAGGAAGGCTGTGTATTTCTTGCTCACATCGTCTTTGGAATGCCAAGTGACACGGTGACGGTGGTGACACCTATGCGTGCAGTAATATGGCTGGGGTTGGGAATTGCAGAGCAAAGTGAAAATAGCAATGCACAGCTTCCATCACCACGATGTGCGTGGCAGTAAGCTTCAGTCTGGAGAACGAGGTCAATTGACAACAATGGCGGCAGCATCGAATGCGAGAAACATCTCAAGAGCATGGGTACAAGCAAATGTGACGACGACACAAGTGTCACGAGCCAACAAGAAAATAGCCATAATCATAACCTTGGGTATTGATACAGCAATGAAATCGCTCGCTAAGTACAGTTCGCTAAATCGCATCAAATAGTCGGGTATTTCATCATACAATCCTCCACTCTATCGTTCCTCATTCCTGATTATCATCATTACATCTCTCGTATTGCTATCCCCCTTGCTGTCATTGATATCGTTGGTAACAGCGCTTAGTAGACACGTCTGCTGCCACGGCCATCGGTGCCATGCATCCTCCTGGTACCAGCAGCCTTCTTTCCCGGACGGCCGGTGAGGGAGCCCTTCAGCTTCAGCATAGCCCCAGAGATCTTGTCTCCCATCGATGGCTTCCTTTGCTGGCGAACAACCTGCTTCCTCTTGAAGAATCCGCCACCTGATCTTGGCGCAACACCAGCGTGGCCAGCATGTCCAGTAGTGCCAACAGCTCTTCTGTTTCTGCGTCCGCTCAAGAGTCCACTGCGTGGAGGAGCGGCTTGGGAATGGCTATCGTATGTGTTGGCAGTAGCGTATGTGGAAGAAGTTGGGTGGCCAGCGCGGGAGGTAATCAGCGGCGCCTTAGTGGCTCCGCCGTGGCGGGTGGTCATGCCATGGCGAGATGCGGTGGCTGGACGAGCGGCGCGTCTGCCGAGGAGACGCGACTTTAGAGAGCGGCGTGGAGCGGTGACTGGGGCGGCGTAGGTGGTAGATTGGGTGTGATGTCTCATTTTGATAGATTCAGATGGTTATCGTTGAAGCGTTTGGTATTGGTTGGATATATGACAATGTGGATGTTTGTAGTCGGTTGACTTAGAGTCAAAGTGTTTGGTATTGTTTGCTTGTTTGTCTGGTTTGATGGTTTGATGAAGAAGAAAGAGGCGAATGTAGGATCCTCGAGACTTACTTATACACGATCTTACCTCGAGGTCTCATCCAGAATCTGGTTTCCGGGCATAAGCTGTATGACGGCAGAAGAAAGTAGGCGGCATCAGCTGCAAGGTCCCGATCTCCAGCTTGGAGCCCTGTTTGAGCTTCGGCGTGTATGGATGCATCATCATACGAGACAAGGATACATTAGACGAACAACATGTGCCAATGGGAAGACCACAGTGGCCGAGGATCATAAACATGCCACGCCAGGCTGGCGTGTGCCAATTCGAATAAAGAGGGGATGTGGCTTGATGACGATGGTTTGACGTTGCGAGCTAGGGTCATAGCAGGTATTTAATGGAAGTTTATGCGACCCAGCCACAAGTCTCGTGAGCAGTCACCATGCCGAGCACGTTATGAACTATTTTGCAGAAGGAATTGACGGTAACCAAATAAAGAGATTAACCTGTTTTAGAAAGGTTCCAACTGTGCTGGAACATGTCGTTGAATGAAAGTTGACACGTGGGTCAGGGTCCTGTAGCTTATGCGGGATGACGTCGCTCCAGCCGTGAAGTGGCTGATCTTGGTGAACAACGTTGACCTCTGAATCTTAGCGCTGTCTTCTTCGTAAAAGCATGTTTAATTATAGTTCTTTGAATTGATGATGGATTGCGACAAGCCTTGCCAGCTTTACATTATACTTGCTGTTGCTCTTACAGTATTGCTTCCCGTAAGGGCAACGAGACTTTGACGGAGCCAGCGGAAGCTTTCAATAGTCACCAGGCAGAATCGCGTTATGTGTTCAGGTCTCTGTGCGTCGGTATATGGCCTCAAGAAACGGCAAACAACATAGTCCTAAAAGGCTATAGCGGCCCGAAAGTTTAATTATCGTCGTATTCTTGGGTGAATTGAACGGTATGCTATGTGGAAAGCTAAGTAGCAAAAGCAAACCAATATACTTGTTTGATAGTGAATGTGCCAATCTGTTTGTGCTTTACATTCCAACACTCCAATCCGTTGTTCAAGGACCGCTTATCCGTGCCCTTTTAACATCAGGCTCAGGTCCTCCGCTCGTTTGCCTCGCGTATACTTGTCCTAATCCACCGCCGGTGTTCGTGGGCATCTCCTGTAGTACAGGCCTCACAGCCGGTTGCCCTTGTGCCTGAGCTCCGCCCATTCCACCCATAACCGTGTCCACCTGCCCAGGTCTCTTTACTCCTGTGAACGTTGGCCTCTTATATCCACCTTTGTTAGTTCCCCCGGTGAACCCCCCAGTTTGCACCGGCCGCGCTTGTTCTTCTGACTGAACACCTCCGGTTCTTGCACTTGCCTTAACGCCAGCTGTCTTAGAATGGTCAAAGCCCGCAGTCTTTCTGATACTAGGACTCGCTGCGTTCGGGTTGAAGGCAGCGGTCTGCGGTATGTTCCCAACCGGCGGGGTTCCTCCATTCAGCGGCACAATTCCCTCCTTTACAGCTTTTCCACTGAAGAAGCCTACCTGAAAACCGCCAGGGGGGAGAGCAAAGTCTGGGTCTGCGTGTATAGGTGGAAGTGGCTTTGGTGCAGCAGCAGAGGCTCCTGAGCCACCAGATGTAAAGGCAACAGCAGGTGTTACGCTAGAAGCAATCGGAGGTGGGACTGGCAATGTTGGTGGTACGCTGCCTTGCCGTGAGGGTTGATTGAGAGTGCGTGGTGCCGCTGTGGTTTGGTTTTGACCAGGCAGCGTCCCCGATGCAGAGCGGACGAAGTTGTTGTTACTCTTTGGGGTGGGCGTTTGTGGACC
The DNA here is from genome assembly GCA_010623925.1 of Antarctomyces pellizariae. NCBI lineage: Eukaryota > Fungi > Ascomycota > Leotiomycetes > Thelebolales > Thelebolaceae > Antarctomyces > Antarctomyces pellizariae. The sequence goes on from WCAA01000080.1 coordinate 26,541, forward strand.
GGATGTGTTGCGTTGAGGCGCAACTGGTGCCTGCGGCCTCACTTGTTGACCGTTTTGTGCTTGAATCGAGTTATTGTTATTCCAGCTTGTCGGACGAGGTGGCGCTGGCATGGATTGATTTCCGTTCAGAACTGATTGAGGTTGACGTTTTTGTTGCTGGGCAGAACCGTTTGCTCCATACCCACTGCTGCTGTTACGTTGTGGGTTACGATTGACCTGAGGTGCCTTCTTTGGTTCCTCAATAACAACCTCGTCTGGACGGGCAGTGTTGTTCAGATATGATTCTGAGAAGTCCGCATCGTTGAAATCGCCTTCCGCGTACCCGTACTCGTCCTCGTCGTCCCTAGGCTCATCCTTCTTGATTTCAACAGTTCTGAAATTTCTGTGCCTGTGGAGTGTATCGAGATTGAAAACCTTTGGCTCGACGCGAATTTTCAATATCTCCTTCATGTATGAATTGTCGTAGATGCAGTTTCCGAGAACGTTTCCGAAGGTTCTCAAAGCTCTCTTCAGTCCATCAGTTGTACCCTCCTTCTTTGCCTTCTCAAATGCCAGGGCCTTCCCGCTGTAGTTCTCAACATGGCCGTAGCCGATATCTTCATGAAATGTGCCATCCTTCAAGGTTACCCTCATTACCACGGAAAGTCCCAAGCTGTATTTGCCATTTTTCTCGTCCACAAAATCCACCTGCACATCTTTGATTGCACTCGACCACCCGTTGAAACCGAAGACCTCGTTTGCCAGCTCAATAACTTTGTAGGACGGAATATAGCCCATCTTCTTTCCTCCTTGACCTGGGCGTGAATCGATGTATTCTGGACCAAGCTTCTTCTCGAGTCGAGACTGGAAAGTAGCTATCTGCTCAGCCGAGAATTGCGGCACCTTTTTCTCGTCCTCGGCGTAAGGATTTGGCCATTTAACTCCGCCATTATCGTGTTGTGCCCCGTTGCTGGTTGGTGTTAGTGTTAGGGCAGCGCGTGTTGTGTTGAGACTCACCTGGGCATTGCGACAACTATGTAAAAGATGTACACTAGAAATAGTAAGCAGTCATAACCGATTAGACTAATAGATATGCCATGTACCGTACTCCGGTCGGAATCGATAGTTGTGGTCTGGCGGGTATCTTAATCGCGAATGGCGTGCCAGTAGGTAGACGCGGAGCAAGCGCGCTACCACGTGATGCGATAACGCCGGCCCAAGCTTTATCACGAAGGCCATCAGTAGGCGCAACGCCAATTGTGAGGCCGACTGGAACTCATTGACTGCATCTGACCCACAACTCTTAGCACTCTCAACACTACATACTTGCACAATCTCGCATCACCAGCATGGCAGGCACCAATAACCTGCCGTCTCAAGGCGGTTTTTCCTTATACGCAAACCTGCTCGACCCGCAATTATCAACACCAACCACAGGTGCAACTATCTCACGGGGACCAGTCGCATTCCAGCCAACGACCAGCGCACAAGATGATGCTTCCAAGAAGCCACAAATCAATGCCGGTAGCTACAGATAAGCCCCTGAAGCGCTTATGCTTTTGGATGTCAGAATTACTCACGTCTGGTTTCTTTCTTCTTAACAGCCGCCTTACGATTTCAACCAACTAAACGCCCACAACTAGCAAACCATAAGGGAAAGCCAAAGATCAACTTTCCGAGGGCCATTCCAGCGCCTAGTAACAGCGAGCCCGCTACTGCTTCTACTGCAACGGCTAAACAACCGGCTAAGAACTCATATGCGGATTGGGCGGGCGGCGACAATGACGATGTGAACGGCTTTTATGCCAGTGGTGGGCCCAAACCACAAAGAGGCGGAAAAAAGCGACGTAAGAAGAACAAAGAGGAGTATGCTGCGCCGCAGAGCTGGGATGACTATTACGATCCGACTAGACCCACGAACTACGAAGAATACAAGCATAGTGATGAGCGTATTACCGAGATAAGAGAATGGAAGGACAGGCTCTATGCGCATCGCAAGTCACATAGACGTAGCAGTGATCGCGGTAGTAGCGAGGAGCCAGCTAAGCCTAGTATGGGCAGTATGTGTCCTTCACTCAACGAGCTTTCCAAAATACTAACCTCATTAGACCAATTTGCTCCACCGTCGTACAATGCTTTTGCACCTCCACCATCTTTTGCTCCACAGCCCTCCTTTGCACCACCTGCATCGTACGCACCACCGCCGGCCCCACCAGCTGATATACTGGATCTGAAGACAGGCGATGGCGTCTTTGCCCGTCCCTTAGCACTCAACCAAGAGATAAACATTGCTTCTAGTCATACTCCAGGAAGTGACACCTTGTCTTCAGAAACGATGCCATCATACTCTGCAGCACCACCGCCTGTACAAGAACCAGTAGGCGTCATTTCTCGAGCACCAGTACGCTACAGCTTTCCAGCTGCACCAGCTGATATCCCTGCTTCCGAAGGCGAACTCACACAGACACTTGCCGAGGAAGATGACGAGATGGAGGTGGATGAGCAAGGCGAGCAGCCGAGAACAAACAGACCGGGTCAGAAAGGTTTTGCAGAGCGGCTGATGAACAAATATGGATGGTCGAAGGGATCTGGTCTCGGTGCTGACGGAAGTGGCATCATCAATCCTCTACACGTTCAAGTACAGAAACGCAAGAAGAAGCCTGACTCAGAAGGAGGCGGCTTTGCCAACCCTGCAACCGGCAAGATCGTTGGTGGCAAGCGCAACACGCCTTCTAAAATCGATGCTGGGAAGTTTGGAGCAATGAGCGAGGTGGTCATTTTGAAGGGCATGGTTGGAGAGGACGATGTTGACGATGAAGAGGGCTTGATTCAGGAGATCGGAGATGAGTGTGGAGAGAAATACGGAAACGTTGAGAGGGTCAAAATTTGGAGAAAGGCAGGTGAGAAGGCGACCGTGTTTGTCAAGTTCACGAGCCAACTGAGTGCCTTGAGGGCGGTTAATGCTCTTGAGGGGAGGATGTTTGGTGGGAACACAATATCCGCCGCCTTTTATGATACCGAAAAGTTTGAGGATGGGGACTACGTGTAAATAGCTGCCATATATGTCTACCACTTTACTTTTAAGCATCACATCAAGACTGATCGCGTTCCCACGATCCAGATCTACAGGGAGTGGGTCCCCGGGTGGTTTGATACCTGTCAGCATGTCAGAGTCGGGAGAATAAGCTTATTTTTAAAACCCGACGGCGCAGTACGCCGATAGCGATGTGAGGCACCATAGATATATCCCTTATCATCCTCGGAACACAATACCACATCTTTAGCACCCTCAGTGTAATGCTCTTCAAAACCAAAATGCCATATTTTGGCTGTCATGTGTCAAGGGCTTGGACGGACAGGGGTTTGTTATTAGCTCGACAACAATGATATCATCATTCGTCAGGAGCTTAATGCCACTGTACAAGCTCCAATCTTCACATCGGCCGCTCTGAAGGTACATCTTTATTGACAACTGTTTCTGTCAACTTTTGGAGCTGCGCTATATCTGTTGAAGGACTTGCAACCCATACGGCACGATAAATTACCATCTCAGTGCTATTTGAACGCATCTACTCCAGTTTGACAGCTCCCCTATTAAAGAAAGCAATTACTCAGCAATTCGTCAGAATGTTTGGTTTCGGAGGCGGCGTTAACTTCAACGCGGATACTGATATCCCAGACCTCAATGGAAAGGTCATCCTCATTACCGGCGGTTCGTCCCCAATCACTCGCACAGTACCCTGTACTAATGCAATCACAGGCAATACCGGTCTGGGCGAAGAGTCCATCCGTGTCCTCTCCCAGCACAACCCAACCAAGATCTATCTCGCCGCTCGCACGGAGTCAAAAGCCCGCAAAGCCATCGGCGAGATTGTCACAGCAAACCCTGCAGCCAAGGACAAGCTCGAATTCCTTCAGCTCGACCTCGCCGATCTCTCCTCCGTCCAAAATGCCGCTCGCACTTTCATTGCAAAGGAGCAGAGACTTGATATTCTCATGCTCAATGCTGGCATCATGGCTGTACCAAACGGATTGACCAAGGATGGTTATGAGATCCAGTTTGGCACCAACCATGTTGGCCACGCGCTTTTGACGAAGCTGTTGATGCCGACCTTATTGAAGACGCAGGAGCAGCCGAATGCTGATGTGAGGATCATTGTTTTGAGCTCGACTGGGCACCAGTACACGCCGACAGGTGGATTGGTTTTGGATGAGGTGAAGACGAATATGGCCAAGCACACCACGTGGGCGAGGTATGGACATTCGAAGCTGTCTAACCTCTTATTTGCCAGCCAGTTGGCGAAGCGCTACCCACAGATTCTTACTATCTCGCTTCATCCAGGTATGGTTGATTCCCAGTTGTATGATTCATTCTTGGGGAACATGTGGGTTGTTCGTAAGGCTAGAGATCTCGGTCTCTTCCTCCTGAGAGGTATCTACATCCGCGTTGATGAAGGTGCTAAGAATCAGTTGTGGGCTAGCACTGCACCGAGGGAGCAGATTCATAATGGCGGCTACTATGATCCTGTTGGGAAGGAGGGTCGTAGGAGTGCCAACTCGAGGAATGATCAGTTGGGAGAGAAGCTATGGGACTGGACCGAGAATGAGCTTAAGACTTGCAGCTTGTAGTGATGGAAAAGACTGATAGCAGCACTGATACTAGCCGTCGTTTTTGCGATTTAACAAGAACGATTACATTCATTGATCACTTGCCTCCGCATGTTCGCTGAGTGTGTGCAGTTCTAGCATACATTTTTGCGCGGCAGCTACCATCAAGATGCACATCTATCTTAGTAGTCTTACGTGAACTACGAGTATCAATTTTTAAGCTCTCGTGGTTTCTTTTGAGCCGAGACCATATGCTCAGGTGGTTAGATAATTGGTTGGCTATCTGAAATTTTAATTTGCATAACAATTTCTAAATTGTTATATCCTTTGAGACAAGAGTTCATACTAAAGTGGCTTACTAACTTGTTAGTACTCGCTAGCATTTCCATCTCAGTTTTGGAGCATTCATGACCCTGGCCTTCAAGCCAATAATTCATAACAGCAACGCACTGCTCAAGAAACCAGTTAGCCAGAGAGACATTCGTCGCAAAGGGTTTGAATGGCTATTTGGATATTGCAAAGTCACAAAGTGACAGCTTGGTAAACACTGACCGCAAAGCGACAATTGGATGAGTTTCCGTTATTAATCATGCGGAGTGCTTGTTCACCTGTTTGGCGACTAGAATTTAGCTACATTGAGATTCCTGAGCCGCAACGATACCACTAGGCAGGAGGCGCAGCCTTCTGTGTTTCAACAACAAAGTATTGGCCATGAATCTTCAGCGCCGTCTTCAGTGGCTGCCAGGTCATGCCACCATCGCTTTCTATCTTCCCACCCTCCTTCACCTTTGGGCCATCTTCCTCTTTTGTGACCCTTCTTGGCCGTCTCATCCTTCCTTTGGTCGTCTCTTTGCTCAGAGCTTCGCTCAGGGTATCTAGTCCAATAGCCCTCTCAGCCACCGCCTCTTCGGTTTCCTCCCTAATTGCCGATAATGGCTCGATGCCAATAGTATCCACCGACTGGACCTCACGCACGAAGTGAAGCTGTGAGCGCAAGGTTGCTAGCATAGCTGATTCATACGCAGGTGTCTGCGGTAATGGCAAAGCTGACAAGTTGAGAAGGTGATGCAAGGTCTTCTGGGAGACTTCAGGCAGCAAATCCGTGGCCTCACTCGTCGACCTTGGTATCAGCAGGTCTTCCACGCTCCAACATGGCTCCTCAAAATATTGGTCCAACTCTTCGGGGCTGGTAATAACGCTTCCCAAAGTAATCTTTTGTCGCCGCTTTCCTTCTGCAATATCCTGAAGCTCTCCAGGAGATGCTTTTGCGGTTTTCTTAGCCTCCTGCCGCGCATAGCGTCGTAACACAACGGCGTCAACTCCTTTCCCTGCCACACCTCTGTCGTCTCTCTGATTTTTGGCAGCAGATGCATGCCGTAAGTCCTGTTTACTAGGCTCCTTTCCATAGGCAGTTTTCCGACCAGCTCTGCTTTGATGAATTCGGGCATCCTCTTTGCTGCCCCGATATGTCGTCCTGATATGTCTTATGGTATTTGATAATGGAGTCTCGGCCTCAGAGGTATCCTCTGCGGACCTTGGTGATGCGCTAAATGTCCTCCTTACGAGGCATCCATATTGAGTTGGGTTTAAGCGTACGGAGCTGAACAGTGCTGGATTCCTGCAATTTGAGGGTTTCGAAGCCAGCAAGGTCGCGCGGGCAGATGTAGGTAGTAATGAAGGCATCGTAAAAACGTAAAAATCTCTGTAGTATGTTAGTATAGTGCCAACGAATGCTGAAAGAGGCTAATCTACCTCATCGACCCCCTGGTGGTGTCGAGGAGAGAAGGCTGAAATTCAAGGCTGGCACCACTGAAGCCGAGCGCAACGTGCGGGGCCACCGCGTCACAGCTCAGGGATGCCGCGCAGCTGCACCTCCACCACCTAATCTACCACAACTTACAACGAATATACAACCCCACGCATCACCTTTGATCCTCTCAGTCCACATTCCAGCAAATTGTTCAAACAACAAAAATCACCAGCGATGGCACAAGATCCAAACCAACTCCTGCAAAAGGTATGCTTTACCGTGATAATATGATAGCTTACTTCCCCAGATCACCGCAGCATAACAGCAATTAACAACATCACAGGCAGACAAAGCCGCCTCGTCGGCCGGTAGCGGCTTCTCACTCTTTGGAGGGCGCACGGAGAAATGGGAGAATGCAGCAGACCTTTATACTCAAGCGGCAAACTCATTTCGCATGCAGAAGCTTAGTGTGTCTTAATTCAGCCATATCCCACATCAAGCAAGACTTCTAACACAGCAACCAGACAAGGAGGCAGGACAAGCATTCGAGAAAGCTGCCGACATCCAATTAACGAAGCTTTCTGAGCCCGACGACCAAGCCAACACTCTCCTCGAAGCCTTTAAGACCTACCGCACCGTCTCTCCTCCTGACGCCGCACGCTGTCTCTCCGTCGCTATCATGCACTATACCTCACGAGGCAACTTCCGTCGTGCCGCAACACATCAACAGAACTTGGCTGAGATATATAAGAACGAGTTAGGAGACAAGAAGAAGGCAATGGAGGCCTATAAGACGACCGCGGAGTGGTTTGAGAGCGATAATGCGGGCGCCCTGGCAAACAAGGCGTGGTTGGAATATGCGGACTTGGCGGCGGAGGTGGAGGATTGGTATCCTGCTATTGAGACGTACGAGCGCGTTGCGACTTCGGCGGTGCAGAATAACTTGATGAAGTGGAGTGTGAAGGATTACTTCTTGAAGGCTGGCCTTTGTTTGTTGGCAACTGGCGATATGGTGGCGGTTAACAGAGGGCTGAGCAAGTACAGAGATATGGACGCAACGTTTGCCAGCACGAGAGAACACCAGCTTTTGGTAGATCTTGCTGATGCTGTGGAGAACGGAGATAACGAGGCGTTTGCGGATAAGTTGTTCCAGTATGATCAGATGAGCAAGCTGGATGGGTGGAAAACGAAGATCCTGCTGAAGATCAAGAATGCGATTGAAGAGAAGGGCGAGGATTTCTCTTAGGTGCACAAAGGAAGGGCGGAAGATACCTCGAGTTGGATGGATATAGGCGTTATAAATTACCCTGATCCTGGCGTTGGAGCAAAAACCGGTTACTTTTGTATGTCGCAGGCGGTATGGCTTGAGAAGTAAGTTATTGAGTTATCATTGAAATCTTGTCCTAGCACTTGCAGCGAAACCGGTTAGGCTCTACCTGAGAGAAGTCAACTTTCAATGTATTGATCTGGAATCTGAAGGCAAATCTTCATACAGGTGCTTTGGCAAAATCGATCAGCGTTGGGCGGTTTGGAACAGGTTCGGTTTTGGGCATGTCGAGATTAGGTTACACGGTTAGGTTAGTGCTGGTTATTTTTTCACGTGAGCTCGCTTGAATCTAATTTGTCTGTTTAAGTGCATTGACACAACTAGTGACAGTCGAAGCCCTACTAACCCTTTCGAGCTTTGACTGTCTGATAGTTTAATCAATTACCGCTAAGGATATCGAAATTTAGAACTCTGTAATGTGAGCAGTAAAAGAAACTCCTTTAAATACGCATTATTGAGTCTTGGCTAGCTCGATTATTAACCGGCTCTAATCTCAAGGTTAGGTTTATTTTTTCAGATCTTCCGGTTAGGTTAAACAGCCAGTTTAACTGATTACCACACGACTACAAAGCACTTCGTCCCCAACGTTGAAATCGATCAGCATCCACCTCTCCAGACCTCGATTATTAGATGAAGATGTACATTGAGGTTTTTATCCCGTACTTGCGCAAAACCGGTTAGCATCTCCCAGTTCGTTTACCCGCTCTCGCCACCTTGAATCGAAGAAGTACAAATACTCGTATCTATCATTCTTTATTATATACCCAAACGCCTGCCCCGTGCATTAATACACATGCAAATCCCATCAACTCAAGACTGAATCTCCTCCTCGGTCCACCCAGCATCCGACGGCTTTCCAGAACCAGCCACACCATCTCCAGTCCCAGGCACAAAGTCCTTCTTCTCTCCACTCGCAGCACCTCCCACCTTCCTTCCCCCCTCCTTTCGCTTGACTCTACAGCTCATTCCAACAGCTGGATCAAGCACAAACTGCCAAATAACATATACCCAGCTCTCATGTCTTGGTAATGGCTCATAAAACTCCTTGGCTAATTCGTACACCTGCGGCAACTTGCTCCATGCCACGGCTGGGAAATCGTGGTGCTCGTTGTGCAGTCCGACATTCCAGGTGAAGAAGTTGAGGATGCCGTAATAGGAATATGTCTCTGGGACAGGAGTCTCGAGAATAGTATCTGGGCGTCTGGCCGCGGCAGTGGCGTGCTCGGGAGAGGACAAGTTGCTAAAGACGTAGTGCTCGGCGATAAAGTGACCGGCGCATGGGTGGAGGGATCCGGCGAGGAAAGAGGAGAAGATGAGGTAGAGGAGGGAATTCCAGCCGCAGGTCTTGACCAAGATGGTGTTGAAAACAACTTGGACAAATATGTTGAAGAGGTGGATCTTGGTGATATCCACGGCGTAGACCATCATTGGGCGGAGAGCGTAGAAGAGAATTTGGAAGGTGCAAAAGAATGCCTTTCCAAGGATGGAGTCGAGGAAGACGACTTCCAGTGCGGTAGGAAGGTCGACGTCAAGACCGTCAACGCCCAAAGACTTGTGGTGTGTCAAATGGTATGGGCGGAAAGAGGCAGAGTACGGAATGCCGATTGGAAGGTTGGCGAAGATGGCGAGCATTCTGTTGGCGAATGGAGAGCGAAAGGCGAGGTTATGGGAGATTTCGTGGATGGCGAGGAAACAGTTCTGGTTGGCTGTTGCGCCGATAATGTAGGCCGTGAGGAAGAATTTCCATGAGAAGAATGACGTATCTCTGAGTAGGTATGCGCACAGTATTTGGAGGCCTACGACGGCAGCGCAAATATACTTCGTCAAAGGTTCTGGACCGCAGAGCTTCGTGACCTAAAAAAAATTACTTAGCTCGAGGGCTTCAAGCATGGATGGTAGAGGCAACATACCTCTGGGTGTGCCTTGATAATAGCCATGCGTCTCGTTCTATGCGGCTCCTCTGTATATGTCCAGAAGAAATGCTCATAACCCTCCTCTGGTTTCTCCATTGCTTCCAACTTGCTAGTTGTTTTATCGGCCGTTGCAGCTCTGAGCTTGATGTCCGCATTTCCATTCTGACGTGGCTCACTGGCCGTGACAGTTGCCGTTGCTGATGGCGGTGTCATTTTGGGTGGCAGATGCTCCAAATAGATCGCGAAAGATCGATTGTCGAGATGTTGTTGTTGGTGAAGAGAGGAAGCTCAGAGGGGCGACCTTTGTGGTAAACCCCAGGGCCCAGAATATCTTGTAGCCCGGCAGGGATGGACCCCTGAAGCTACTCCGCAGTGGAGTGTTTACGAGGCGAAGTGGGGTGCTTTTTGAGGAGGATCGCTTTGCCACCTTCAAAGCTTCCTTTTCACGCGCATAAGGTAGTAAATTAAGATGTTTCTAGCTACGTTGTGTGTTACGTTCAAACGCTCTTCTTGCGCTACAGAAGCTATCAGTTCTTTTGGCAGCTTCCACTTTTCCCTGTCAATTCGTGCAAGACCCTGAAAAAGAGGCCCAGAGGAGATCTGATCAGATGAGATAAGATAAGATAAGATCTTGTGGCTGCCCTGTGCCAAAGCCGGAGAACGCCTCAACACCACATATACGGACAACATGATGATGCCTAAGCACAAAAGTCTATAAAACGTTGCTGGAGCGGTACAGTAGACTTTTAGATCTCGGTGCAATGCCTGTTGTCTTACCTCACTGGCTGTCTCAGAAGACGGATCTTCGTTACCAGCACCCTACTTATGCTGGCACTTCATCTCATGTTTATGTCGAACTACTTTCGTTCACCGGCGCGAGTGGAGATGAAGACGGCACTTCGAGTCGCGAAGTTCGTAAGTACGAACCTCTTTTTCAATCACTCTTTCAGTTCTTTCCCTTTCATCCTGTGCTGTCACTTTTGGTGCGAGGAACTTTTGTAAGCTCTTCACCTCAGCCAAAATGAAGTCAACCACCTCCCTGGCGACGACCATTATCGCGTCAACAGGAAGCGCGATGAACCTCCGCGCCCTGGACCCGTTCGACTTCAACGACAAAGTTCCCAGCGATATCGCGAAGTGCCGCTACGGTGACCTTGGGCAGCTCGACGTCAGCATGATAGAAAGCGACATTCCTTCTCACCATGGGAAAAGTGCAGTCTCCTCGACACCTTCGACCTTTCCTTCGACAAAGCTGAAAATACTCTTGTCTTCAGCTTAGCGGACGAGCCGAAGTATGTTGATCACAGCTCTGAGCAGTATTCCTTCTGCAAAAGCGATGTTTTTCAGTCCATAGAAGGCTGCTTAATTTGTTATGAGTGGTATGGGTGGGCGGTCTCGGAGGAGACGTATTTTCTTTGAGAGAAGGTTGAGGCTTCGTACTGCGACCAGTATCCCAAGAACACTATTAAGAGGTTAGAAATACGTTTTCCAGAGGGCGTAGAATCAAGAGACTACAAGGAGGACGAGCGCGCCTATACGGCGATTATTCGCAATGTGTCCGAAGCGGTGGCTAGCAATTACTTCACTTCGAGCGAGCATGAGTGGAATAGTCCGACGGTTGACCGCGTCACTAGGACTACGTCATGGTATTATCCACCTACAGGCCCACCAACAACGACTGACAGGGCGGACGAGAGGACTATGGCGACTCCAAACACTGGTGCAGGCCAGTCGCTGGACCGACTTACACAGAGATTTCGGCCTCAGCTTCTACTGACGTTGTCTACGGGCTCTAAGGACGTAGCTCCCGCTGTTCGTACGATTGAAAGCCTCGCTGTAGCGCTGACTGGGGCGGCGATGGTGTTGTAAGAGTTATGTGTACGAGTATTGAAAGACAGCGGCCGCTTTGGGAGTGGATAATTACCTGTCAATGAGCCGGCTAATTAAGGAAGCACCATCAACATCAGTACGAGCGAGGTCAAAGGGTCAAGGGATGTTTTCGCAAATAAATAGATGAAGAGGTTGAAATAAAATGCCTCTGATCATGTAATGTAAACTAATGCAACCCAATATGCCTTAACGCCTCATAAATTGGTATCCTTTCTCATACCACCCGGCTCAGCTTTTTCTTAGTTCATCTCATCAGTAACATGCATGTGCTCCAGACCTTCAACCAATTCAGGCACATCCTCAACACCTCTCCAAGGCCTCGAATCTCTCGGCCAGACACGCTTATACATGGACACACCAACAGAATCCTGTGGATTGATTTTGCCATCAAAGGTGGCCTTGAAGTATCCGTGCGTACCCAAAGACTCCTTGATGTAACCAGAACGACCCCTCTTGGTCCAAAGCTGCAAGGCCTTGAACCACTCAACATCTTCCCTGTTGAAGAACATGTATCTGATGGTGACAAGCTTCTTGTGGATCTTGTATGGGTGACCAGTGAGGATGATACGCTTGGCAATGACGCGTTGCGAGGATGGTGGCATGGCCGTTCCGGTGGCGATGAGACTGAGTGGGATGGAGTTGGTAGATGGGAAAGCCTCCTTCTCCTCTGCGGTTGGACGGCGGAAGAAGAGTACTGGGACGGCGCCCCAGGTAAGTGGGCCGATGAAGGTGGCAACGGCCGAACGACCTGGGTGCAAGAAGCGGTCGAACTTGTGGACGTTGTTTTGAGAGTTCCCGAGCGCGGAGAAGACTGGTCTGATGACAAGTCTTCTTGGTCCAACCTGGATGACCATCTCAGTCTTAGAGCGGATTGGCTCTGGATAATCGGAGGAGAGGGTGATCTTGAAGTTGAGCACGGTGCGCTTGTGCTCGTGGCGGAGGAGGGAGAACATGGTAAGTGGCTTGGCTGGGCTGAAGCTAGCCCTGAGGGAGAGCGGCACGTTGCGGAGGTGGAGGTGGACTCTAGTGCCAGCTGGAACACCACCAATGAGGGTCTCTCTGGTGGCAGAGGCCTTGGAGGAGTTGTAGTCTTGGATCTGCAACAATCTGCGCCAGTCCTCTGGCTCATGTGCACGATCTTCATCCTCCTCCCATCTGGAGGATCTCAGCGACTTAAGACCTCTGTATCTAAGAAGGCGCTCACGGGCAAGCACGTTTGGTGCCAACTCGATCTCATCTGGGAACTCCAAATCGTCATCTGCCTCGTTACCCTTGCGCTTACGGAAAGCGGCAAGCTGCTCCATCTCCTCCTCTGCAGCGCGGTCCATGAACATCTCAGACTGTGGGTACTCCGACTTCTCGTACTCAGTTGGTTCGCGTGGTGCCATTCCTTCGGCTCCGTCCATAGGGAGAGCTGGAGTATCCATCATCTCCTCCTCGTCATCCATAACATCCTCGAAATCGGATCCATCGTCGGAAACCTTGTCTCCCAAAAACCAGGCGGCCTGGTAAGAAGAAGTTCCCTTTGGCAGGCGCTTTGGTGCGGCCGGAAGATGTGTCTCGTCGTCTGAGAAGTAGTGGTGGTCGTCCAAAAGAACACCGCGCTTCTCGGTTCCAGCATGAGAAACGGCATCGAAATCCATCATAACCTCCTCTGGAGCGAGCTCGTTAAGATCATCTTGATCCTCAGTTGGCTCGTCCAAAACTTGCTCGACCTCTCCATCCATAGCCATATCCTGTCCACCCTTCTTTGGTGCGGCTGCTTTAGTAACCTTGCTCAACTGGAAATCACCCCAGTCGCCAACCTGGACCAATCTATCCGACTTGAGACCTCTTCCACGCAGGGTTCCGGTAAGCACAACATCCTCGCCCTCGTTCTCTGGCCATTCCACATCCTCAACCAGCATCCAACTCCTGTCCTCACGCCATCTAACACCCTTTGGAGAAGTTGTACACAGCGAGCGCATCAAGTTGGCGCACTCCTGTCTGCTGTCCAAGCTGTGAACCTTCTCCTGCTCTGGGTGGAAATGAGTGATGTAGCTCTTAAGACTTTGCTGGACCTGTCCTCTGCGCTTTGGTGGCTCAACTCTGTCGAGGTGCTGCACAACAGTAACGAGAGTGGAGAGTCCCTGGCTCTCAATGCTGCGCAGAATAAGCTCGCCAGCCTCGTCAACCTCCTGCTCGGTGCTCAGAATGACGATAACGAAATCCGCAACTCTGCAGGCGTCCATGCACCCAACCTGATCTTCATGGTTGAGAACAATATACTGAATCTTCTGCTTGAATCTGTCAACGTTGGTAGTGACTATGCCCTCGGCTGGGACCTCAACATCCTCAATATCGAGCGATGTGCTCAGCTTCTTGACAGCATCTGCGGCGTCGGAGTCCTTGCAGAGCGGCACAACTGCGACAATTCTTGGTGCGGCATTGCGTCCGGTGAAAATGCTGCTGTCGCGCATATGCTCCTTGTGCTTGGTGAGCTGCTTCTGACGCGCCTGGTTGCGGCGATCGAATTTCGACATCATTTGCTGGTGTGGAGACTTGCGCCTGTTCTCACCAGTTTCGACCTTGCCTGGAAAGTGGTTAGCGGAGGCTCAAAAGCTCAACCTGCCAGCATTTCGAAACATACCTTTCAAAATCTCCTTCAGCGCACCCTTGGTCGCTTTCCGAGCCTTGAACGGCTTGTGTGAAACCTTGGTGGTGTTTCTGTGCGAATGTCCGACTTGTGGAGGCATCTTGGCGGTTTTGCCGCTCCTCCGGCTGAAAGCTTGTGAGTAAGATCTGTCTTCGCTGGTGAATCTATTCGCAAGATCTCACAAAAATAATCGGTATATAGTGGTTGATTCCCAAGTGAGGGGCGCTGGTCTTTCTGAAAAATAATTATCTGTGCGGGCGTGTTTCTGCACTGCGATAAGACCATGGATAAGCAGATTAGATCTTTCACAGTTCTTGGCGGCCATCAAAAAAGTTCCCGCAGCCTTCTCGATCGAGGCACGACGACGAGACTCGCCTAGGACACAACACCAAATATACAAACATGTCCGAAATCATAGATACCATCGATGCCACGGTCACCAAGGTCGATGCGACGGGTGCTGGCCCTATTCGCCATGCTCGAGGGCAAGCTCTCGTCAAGAAGGACCAGGAGTCGCAATTAAAAAGGCGCCAGGAGGCGCAACGCGACTATGGCCGTGGAAAGAAGGTTCCCGTGAAAGGAATCAAGGATAAGAAGTTGAGGGCGAATATGCGCAACTTAGAGAATAAGTACAAGGATGCGACATTGAAGGCAAAAGACGCAGAGATTCTGCTGGAGAACGAGGGAGGATTCCTTGAGCCAGAAACCGAGCTTGAACGGACATACAAAGTGCGCCAAAGCGATATTAGAAACGACGTTGCGCTCGAGACGGCAAAGAAGGGCTTCGAGTTGAAGCTCAACGATCTCGGACCATACAAATTCGATTACACCAGAAACGGAAGAGACATCTTGTTGGCAGGCAGGAAGGGACATATCGCGACGATGGATTGGAGAGATGGCAAGTTGGGATGCGAGCTACAATTGGGCGAGACCGTGAGGGATGCGAAGTGGTTACACAACAACCAGATGTTTGCTGTGGCACAGAAGAAATATGTTTATATTTACGACTCCCAAGGTGTGGAGATCCACGTCTTAAAAAAGCACATCGAGGTCACCAACATGGAGTTCTTACCATATCACTACTTGCTCGCCACGGTTGGAAATGCGGGTTACTTAAAGTACCAAGATATCTCGACTGGACAAATGGTTATCGAGATGCCGACCAAAATGGGCTCTCCAACAGCTCTCACCCAAAACCCACAGAACGCTATCTTACACATGGGACACCAAAACGGTTCAGTCACACTTTGGTCGCCTAACTCCACCACGCCACTTGTTAAGCTGTTAGCGCACAGAGGACCGGTCAGAGCACTGGATATTGACAGAGAAGGTCGCTACATGGTGTCAACTGGTCAGGATATGAAGATGTCCGTCTGGGATATCCGCATGTTTAAGGAGGTTAACTCATACTTCACTCGCCAACCTGCATCTTCAGTCGCTGTTTCCGACACCGGTCTGACAGCAGTTGGCTGGGGTACTCAGACCTCGATCTGGCGCGGTCTCTTCACAAAGCACAGCCTGGATCAAGAAAAGATTCAGAGTCCTTACATGGCATGGGGAGGCGAGGGCAAGAGAATCGAGCGCGTTAAGTGGTGCCCATTTGAAGATATCCTGGGTGTGTCACACGACAAGGGATTCTCGAGCATAATTGTTCCAGGAGCTGGAGAGGCCAACTACGATGCATTGGAGATCAACCCATACGAGAACACGAAACAGAGACAGGAGGGCGAGGTCAGAAGCTTGCTCAACAAGCTGCAGCCAGAGATGATCTCGCTCAACCCAGAGTACATCGGTAACCTGGATTTGTTGACGGCGGCACAGAGGAAGGCGGAGAAGGATCTGGATAAGAAGCCAGAAGATCTGCTGGCGGATGTCAAGAACAGAGGTAGAGGCAAGAACTCGAGTTTGAGGAAATATCTGAGGAAGAAGGGAGGCAAGAATATCATTGATGAGAAGAAGTTGAAGATTATGGAGTTGAGGAAGAGTGAGACCCAGAAGGCCATCAAGAAGGCGGAGACGAACCTTGGGCCTGCGTTGGGCAGGTTTGCAAAGAAGGGTGCTACTAAGGAGTAAACTCATTGCAAGCGAAGATGGTTGGTAAAATTTGTTCAGCATATGGATCGCGCTAGGCGTTAGGCGGAGAAGGATGGCGTAATACCACAATGATACATGTTTCACGTCGCCTATTTTGATCATCATTCGAGCGAGACTTGTTGACTTTGAAAATCGATCGGTATAGGTTCGGCTTTAGCTGAGTTTCTGGATTGTGTACAGCTTCCTGCAACTTGCCGTAAGTACATCATCATGAATCTTATTAGAGGTCACAAAACTGCCACCTTTATTATCCAATTTGACTCGACTGCCATCCAAATCCGGGAGAATGACAAAACTGCCACCCAAATGTTGCTAAGCAGTACACCGCCGCAGTCAGTGGCTTGAATTAGTCACTGGGTTATGATTGGTTTACCAGCGGTTGCTTATCATTCCTTCTTGGTTTTGAACAGTTTATACGTTGTGGTTGTTGCGTTCGACCGTATGAAGGCCACTTCTCATGCTAAGATGCATCGCACACCCACGCGGTGTCACTTATCCTTCTCTAGAGCCTAACAACCCACTTAGGCGAACTTGACAACCAAGACACCACTTGGTACTTGACCAGCCTCCTTCAATGTCATTTCGAAATCTTCGCGGTTATATGTCTTCTTCGGGAATGTCTGCGTAAAGCTGTCCACCTGGAAACCATCCTGGGCGTCCTTGTTGAGTGCCTCTGCAACCTCAAACAAAGTCGTCTCAGCCAGAAAAGTCTTCGTCACGGGTCCTTGCGGAGTTTGCAATCTCAACCTTGCATCAACAAAGTCCTTCGCCTCTCTCTTCTGCGGTGCTGCAGCCTGCGCCTCTTGCGCAGCCTTTGCAGTTGGGTCACCCATCGGCATAGCTCTTCCCTCTCTCTCCGCCTTCAACTTCTCAGCTTTCAACCTGCGCTCCTCCTTATCCGCCTCAATCTTCTCCTTGATGCGCTTCTTAGCCTCAATATCCGCAAGCTTCTCTGCACGCTTCTTCTTCGCCTCGTTGATCTGCTCCTTCTTCGCCAACTCCTCCTTAGCATCCTGTATTTCGCGAGTCGACTTTGCGGCAATCTTTGCGTTCTTCTTTTCTTCCTCCTTATCTTGCTTGGCCTTCAATACCTTTCTTTCAGCTGCCTTAGTCCTCAACTCGACGAGCTTCGCTTTCTTCTCCTCCTCGGTCAATGGTGCGATCTCCTCGGTGGATTGTGAGAACTCTTGATGGCCACTATATTAAATATTAGCGACTACTTCATGTTGTTGAAGGTGGTCAGCTCGTACCTCTTGACCGCGTGGAACTCTGCTTGAGCATTGGAGCGAAACCTCTTACCACAGTCATCGCAGACCAGGGAGTTTGCAACTTCGCCGTCCTTCAGTGCTGGTGGCTCGGCCGTGGCATCATCGTCGTAATTATCTGCACTTTTGCTAGAAGTTTCGGCCTGGATTTCTTCGTCGGTTGTGTTCTCGTTGCTGCTCAGCCAGTCGAGGGCGCCCTGGACTAATACAGAAGTTAGCTATCTGGCCATCCCAAAGCTACTCTATCAGCTGAAATTATGGTGACTTACGGTTGCCAGATTTCTTGAGCGCAATCTCTGCCCTTTGTTTCGGAAAGCCAAACTCGATTAACTGGTTCAGGTCGGAAGTAGTCATGATGAAGTTGTGTAGTTAAGGTTGTTGAGCTTCAAAAGTGTGCTGATTGTTGAGTGGTAGAGAAGGACTAGAGTTGGTGCAAGGTATTTTCTGTATAGAAAAGAATTATAGAGCTATGGTTCACTGAAATCGCGAATGGGTATCTTGCTAAGTTGTGAATAGAAGCAGACAGAAGTGGCGGGGCAGAAGAGTTATGACCCGGAGGGTTAGCTCTCGGCTCTCAAACAGAGCAAACATACCAAACTGACCTTGATGGTTCGGGGCGTCATAAGGCTCTCGCTTAGCGATGTCAGGCTGTCGCATCGGCGGCTCTCATGTCATTCGTACTGGGCAACCTCACCAACAATTGGGAACACAGTTCAGTAGTAGACATTTAATAATTTGAAAACCTCAATTGCTTTATACTCGACTAAGCGCAATAAATAAGACCAGCCCACAAGCAATTGCTCGCCTATCAGCTCGCCTATCAACTCGCCAACCACTATTCGCCAACCTCCCGTTCTTTAAACGTCACCGTGCCTGTCGCGTCTATACTAAGCCACCAAACCAGAAGTGTTAAAAGAGCCTCGCACAACAAACCTTCGACCACGTATATTCAACCTCAGACAGCCAAGCAGTGACCATATATTACAGCAACCATGTCGTACAGATTCGATCCCCAAGATGTCGTTGCGCCTGGGGTAGATGAGGTTGAGATCAGCCCAAATGAGCTGGTGTTCCACCGTATGTGTGCCTCTTTGTGCCGATAAAGGGATGCAAGCTGACGGATGAAACAGGCCCACTGAAGAAGAGAATGCAGCAGCTCATGTTGATCACAAACAAGAACACCAACCCAAACTTGATGCTCGCTTTCAAGGTATGAGAACCTGCGTAGTCCATCTAGAAGGATCGCATGCTAACAAGGGGGTTACAGGTCAAGACAACAAAGCAAGACGGGTACGGTAATCCCTGATATACAACTAGAAGATTCGCGACTAACGGGCCGCAGTTACACTGTTCAAAAACCAAGCGGAGATATATTGTCAGGAGAAACGCGCCAGATTACCGGTAAGACTGTGTCTTCACATGCCAGTACCACAGCTTACTGACAATTCTTTCAGTTACTCTTCAGGACTTGACCGGATCTGAGAAGCCAGACAAGTTCCTGCTTCAGTTTGTCCTTATTCCAAAGTCCGACCAACCAGTTGCGGCCAGCGTTGCAGGGGAGAGGCCGGAGCCAGCCGATACCGTCTTCAAGCAGTGGTCCGAGGAGACTTTGAAGCGCAAAGTCTACCAGAAGAAGCTGTTTGTGTGGTTCCTCGCTGAGGGAGCTTCTTTGCCAACTGCTGCTGGATCTTTGGGCCACCGTGCTCTTGAGGGAACCCCACTTAGAAACTCTGTCAACGCCAACAGCCTTGTAAGTATTGTGGTCCTGCTTTTGCCTTGCTTCGCTCTTGGGGTAAAGAGGTGGTCCGTTCACAAGTGCCTTGCTAATTTCATAACAGAGGGCCGATACACCATCTGGGGACCAAGGATCCCATTCACCCGCCGCCCACCGTCCAGTCACCCCAGACACAACCATGGCGAAGGATTTCGGCATGAACAAGTCTTTCACGGACACTCGTCCTGCAACTGTCACTTCCGACGATACCGCATCGCAAGCATACACTGGCCCGGGACACGATTCTGAGCCAAGAGGCAATGTCGTCGAGACCCTCAAGGCTGCGGCTACCGCAAACAGTGTGGAGGAACTCAAGATGCAGCTTGCTGAGGCAAGAGCACAGCTCGCTCAACGCGCAGAGGACAGTGGTCTGAGAATGAGGAAGAGCGTTGCTGGTGCTGTCAAGCAACTTGGAGTTGATGATGTGCCAGCGGCGGTTCAGGCGACTATGCAGAGAGGCGTTGCTGAAGGTGTGCCAGTGCATATTGTTGCCATCTTATCCTTGTTGAGTTTCTTGATTGGCTGGTTCTTTTTTTAAGCGAGTGCTTGATAAGACAGGAGCTCCAAAGACAAAATGCGTCTGATGTTAAGAAGTAGCACGGCTGAGAGGTACCTTGAATGACGGATGGCACGCAGGAGATGGGGAGAGTATGGTGGTGTTATGATACGATGACGGTTTTCGGCACAATAAAGCACATAGATTTCCGAACTTACGTGGAATGGACTTCTGTGCTGGCCTGCGTTGTGTCAGAAGGCGGAGTGACGATTCTTTCTGCATAATGGGACTCACAACGAGTTTTCTAGGGAGGAGCGCTAGCGTTGACTTGGTCTTTCTGACTATCTTATCTTTGCGTCTACACATACGAGCGATGAGCCAATTCAGCGATGATATACACCAATATGCGTTTTCTCCTTAACATTTGATAGCTGCTTAGCATGGCTACCTTCGATCATCAACACAAGAAAGATAGAATGTTCACCAGCTGAGCTCTTTTGGTCTTGGGTTGCATGCTGAACACGCAACTGACAAAAACCACTTTAGCCACACTTGAACAGGGGAGCGGCCCACAACTACTGTACAGCGGGTAGCAGAGATCCGGTGGAAACCGCCTGAACAATGATAACTATAGCAAGATCTTTTTAGGGGTTCGTCCAAGAGTGGTGATATACACCCAGCACCCTTAAACCGGCACATTTCCCATGCCATTCCAATTAAAATCAATCTTCTCCTGTTTCATCCTAGCCATGAAGTATATAGGCACCAACTTCTCGAGCTCCCTCATCTGCTCCCTGATCGGCCAGCTATCAACCCAGAACCTCGCTTCCCGCTGACCCATCTTCACCCACAGCTCATCCGTCTTATACCCTCGTCCATTCATCCCTTGCAAGTCCTTACTTTTCTCCTCCCACAAACCCCTAATCTTCCGATTCGACGTCAAACAGTGCCTACTAAGCTGCAATAACGTCACCCTCCTCCAATACAATGCGTCCGCATTCCACGCCACATGCGTCACCGCCCATGGCCATACCTCCGTTGTACCGTTGGCTCCATCTCGAATGTGCTCAGCTTCATAGTGCTCGGTAACACTTGCGGATTTGGACCAGCAGTTATGCTGCCATGCACCCCAGTGCAGAGCTTCTGTCGCGAGGCCAGTATTCGCATCACAATCCGCACCACTCTCGTAGCTATTAATCCACTGCGCTTCCCACTCATGTATACCCTCTGGCGTCTTCATATCTTGCGGTATAGAGGGGTTGTGGCAGGTATAGCTCCTCGGCGCAAAGGCTTGATCGGAGTTGGGCTGGCACTCATAAATGCTGGAGGGCCGGATAGGGAAGTTTCCTGGCCAGAGACCAGTGGAAAAGGTCGTGCGGACGCGGTGGGGCGCGATGAGAGGGTAGTAGTAGTTTAGGTTGAGGAAGGGAGGGTGCCCAAAGATGTCGCCGATGTAGGGGATGCGGGGGTAGGGGCGGTAGTGGATGCGGTGGGAGGAGACGAGTGGGATGATGAGGGCTATGGCGAGGGTGAGGATGTGCATAGTGGGTAGTGATGTTAGAAATAACCAAAACGAGTGACTATTGATTATAATGTCGAGCTTAATTGATTCAGCTCTGAATGAATACAATGTGAACTTGCGAGGTATTGCCGATGTCATCCTGTAGCCTGGGAAGGTAACGGGCCGCGATAAATGGTTGCCCCTTCCAATTCATGCTAGAAGCAGAAACGAAATAGCCGCATACGGTAGGGACAGCGGGTCAAGTCAGACAGGAAAGAGTGGTTACTAAGTCCGATATGATATCAAATGGGTATATTTTGTTACCTACAAGAGCCATTCTTCTTTGGCTTGCCACCTACCTTTTCTGAGTGGGTCTAACCTTATCAGCTCCTTTAGCCATGTCTCCATATCCTCAGTCTCCTCTGTGGTGGGCTCCCTCCTCAACATCTTGAGTATCATGAGAGTATACTCGAATAGACCATTGTATACCCATTTGGCGTTCTCTTCGCCATCGAGCATCTCGTTCAGGTCTTCTATCTGTTGCGTAGCATACTTGTGCCTATCCTCAATTGTTAGGTCTGGAATGATTGTAGCCGAAGGATCAAGGAGGGTAATCATCAGAAACTGGTGATAGAACCAGAGTGACTGATCACTTGCATCCGTCCAAAGTGCGTTGCGCATCGTGTCAAACTCTTCGTCTAAGAAGGCCAACCGTCCTGCGTGGGTCGCACCTCTCTCTTCCAGCAGACGTGGAATAAGCTGGCTTCTATTGTGCCAGGCGGAGAAGTTCGAGAGGTTGGCATTCACCATTTTGGTTGTGTAAGAAAATTCCTCCTCTACCATGCTCTTGCCTTCGAGTGCTGGGCTTTCCAACTGCTCCACTACCATTCTGCGATATCCCCAGCCATGGAAGTTTCTGCTGTCACGTACAAGCATCATGCTACACAGTGCCAACTCTTCACTCCATAACTTCCGTGCCACAGGGACTTCCAGTAACTTCGTCGCTTGTTGCAGAAGCCATATTCTGTGGTTCCAGATCCAATAGCACTTTGGCCATTTCTTAAGCAGAGGCACTAAGAATACCAGGTCTGTCTTCAGCGCTTCAAGAATTGTACCATTGTTCCCAGTTCTCAGGCGGCTTTGGTTTTGCTGGGTCGCGTGTGAGTCCGTGCGCGGAGTTGAGGTAGAGGAGGATGATGTTTCGGAAGGAAGTGTAGAGGTGTCGGTCTGCGAGAAATTGTGTGAGGACTTCAATGGCAATGACGCATCCAAAGATTTGGCAGATTCGGAGGATGCTGATGAGTTTGCGAGCAAGAGGCGCCGCCGCGTGTTCCATATTGTGTAGTATTCTGGATTCTTGGTGAGGAGTTTCGAGGTTAGGGCGAGGACCTCGGGTGTGTATTCGCCTGTTTCTGTCTAAGCCGGTTAGCACATTGTTTTCAAGTTTCCCACAAGCGCCTGAATTACCTTAGAATGAATGAGGTCAACAAGTGCCTGGTACTTTTCTATCTTCTCGAGCTCGTCGTTGCGCTCGGCCTGCGTCTTGGCCGGTGCTTCCGCAATGCGGGGGACGCCGTGCTGGGCAAGCAATCAGCGACTGTCTATACAACAAGAGGAGTGATGACTCGTACGCTGGCCATCTTTTTGTTTATGTTTGTTGTGTTTTGTTGTGTTTGGCAAAGGCAAGCCGAGGCTGACCATCCACGATGCACGATGCTACCTGGGAGATTCGCGACAGCTAGTGACCTTAACTGACGTCGGCGGGGGGGCAACCACGATCAGATAAGAGATAAGAGATACGCCACGACCGACGACCAACAATGTTTACACTCTTCGAGTCCTTGCCGTCGACAACTCCTTCCTTCATTCACTTATACACACTTACGTACTAGGACAATAAGGAGCAATCTCCGTCTCCGACTCCGGTGGCGGAGGCTGAGTTTTCATCCCCATTACTATCTTTCTCTTCTTCCTTCTCTCTTCTTCCCTCTCTCTCCTGAGCAGTCTTCTCGTCAGGCTCGCAGTATTCAATACTAACCATCATTAACAGCAGCATTAATTATACTGAGATCATTGCATCTTCAGTTGGTCCAGCTAGGCCAGTGGACTTCATTACAACCACTCCAGGTTGTGCCTTTCCTTACACGGACCCTGTTCAATCCAGGACCACCTCAATCGTTAACTCAACTTCTTCTTTACCAGTCACTCTTTCGCCTCGTTCTTTTCATATCGTTGAGCGTTTCGAGCGGACTAAGCTGTTTCGATATCAACTGGTTTTCGAATGGGCCAATCGAAAATGGCGTTCACACGCTCCGAAGTGCATCGAGGAGAGACCGATTGCCCAGTCTTTGACGAAGATTCCGGATATGACACTGCTACAACCTTGGGCGACGGTGATGTAGTTATGAGAGATGCTCCTGAATTGGACTCGGTTACGACCGATTGGGCCATTGGGCAGCTCTCGGCTATTCACAATGCTACTCCTATCCCGAATGGCTCCAGCATTTTCTCTCTTCAAGAAGGCGGCTCCTCTGGCTCATCTGACTCGTCCGAGTACGAGGACTTCCTCGCCAGACTCAGCTGCAGAAGGTGGCCACTCGGAATGTGTACGATGCCTACGAGACTTGCCTCAAAGGGTGGCGGTCCAGCGAAGCTGCATCCTAGGCCATCTCTGAAATCACTCTACAGTAGCTCGAGCATGAAGCAATCCAGCAACTCTC
The DNA here is from genome assembly GCA_010623925.1 of Antarctomyces pellizariae. Lineage (NCBI taxonomy): Eukaryota > Fungi > Ascomycota > Leotiomycetes > Thelebolales > Thelebolaceae > Antarctomyces > Antarctomyces pellizariae. The sequence goes on from WCAA01000080.1 coordinate 50,493, forward strand.
TTAGATCTCCCGACAGATTCATCGCCTCTGTCGATACTCTCGACTCCGCCGTTCAGAAGTTCCGTATCAACAAGGACGCAAACAAGCTTTCTCCGCATGAGAGGCTTCTGAGAAACGACAGTGTTAGTCCGGATGCTTTCAGTGCCCGTCGCAGCTTTACGACTCCTGCACCGCCAGCCATTGGACACAGAAGAAACTCTTCTTCAACTCGCCCTGGTGGTGAGAAGCCAAATTCGTACCAGTTCTGAAGTCGGCACTGACGTAGCAGATGCGAGCACCCTTACATTCCGCCGAGACTCAAATGTCAGCACTGGAGAGCGTCAGGTACGTTGGACTAAGTGACATTAATCGAGAAGTCCCAGACAACGAGCTTGACAGTCTAGCTAGACAATAATATTGGTTATCGGTCCTGCAGATATTGCTAACCTTATTTGCGACGACTAATATGTAGTAGGTCAGTCTCGGATCTGTCTGGACTGTCGGCGGAATTGCCCCTATGAGCGTTGGGGTTTCAAACGGTCGCGGCGGCTTGACTGGATCTGGAACGAATGCGCCGCTGTATACGACATCGTTTTCCAGCGCAGTTCCAAAGGCCGAGGAGGAAAGAGAGAAACATGAAGGACGCTTGGCAAAAGCACTGGAGGTGGATAGAACAACCCGAATCCGCGATTACACGGATAAATCATTTCCACAGGCTGCTCTTTTGCACTCCAAGCGACACTCCGCCACCGATGTCAAAACTGAATGGAAAGGAACTGAGTGGGCACTCGAAGGAGCGCAAGTTAAACAAAAGAAGCCAACTGAGACTCGCACGCTCCCAACCGCGCCGTTTAAGGTCTTGGACGCACCCAATCTTCGCGACGACTTCTATTGCTCAGTCCTTGCGTATTCTCACACTTCTCACACTCTTGCTGTCGGACTTGGCTCTCTTCTTTATGCTTGGTCCGAAATGCAAGGTGTCCATTTGCTCAACCCAGGAAACAACGACGGTACCTGGCTTACCTCAATCGCTTTCTCTTCCACCCAAGGATGCAAATGCATCCTTGCCTACGGGCGTTCAAACGGCACTCTCAATCTCATGTCCTTGTATGACCGAGCTATGCCTCGCTTTGAGGTTCAGCAACCATGTCCTATTGCATGCATCACCTGGCGTCCGACGGTCACCATGCGTCCATCTCGTAGTCCACACAACAATGGCCAATTAGTCAAGACCGAAGATCTCATTGTTGGCGACGAAGTAGGTAATGTATATTATTATGCTGTTGAGTGGCCGGATGCATGGGAGGTAGACCGCAACGGTTGGACCGGTGTGATGACTTTAATTGCGCGCATTTCCATCCACACCCAGCAGATATGCGGCTTGGCCTGGTCCCAGGATGGCAATCTCTTGGCCACCGGGGGCAACGACAACTTGTGCTGTCTATTTCAGGCGTCAAAGCTTCTTCGTCAACCAATTGGCCCAGAACAGGAGCATACTGAAGTTATAACTGGTTTGGACGGCATTCAGAGAGCCGTCCCAGTCCAGATGCCAGCTGGTCAGATCAACGGGGAAATTGTAACCGCTTTAGATGGCATACAAAGAGCCGTCTCGGCCCCAGTATCAGCCGGCCAGGTCAGGGTCATCCTTCCCGGAGCTGAAAAACATCGCTGGGTACACGGTGCTGCTGTCAAGGCCATTGCATTTTGCCCGTGGCGCGACGGACTGGTTGCCACCGGCGGCGGCAGCAACGATAAATGCATTCACTTCTTCCACGCCGTATCTGGTGCCTGTCTTGCCACCATCAGCGTTGCTGCACAGGTAACTTCTCTCATATGGTCGACAACACGCCGTGAGATCTGCGCCACTTTCGGCTATGCTCAGCCAGAACATCCGTACCGCATTGCTGTCTTTTCGTGGCCGGAGTGCAAACAGGTTGCCGCTATCCCTTGGGAAGGTGAGCACAGAGCTTTGTATGCTATTCCATATCCTGGGGGCCCAAATGATAGCCGTAATTCTGCCGAGGGTGGCAGCAGCATGAGCAGAACAGCACAAGAGGGATGCATTGTTGTCGCGGCAAGTGACGAGAGTGTCAAGTTTCACGAGGTTTGGAGCGCTGGCCAGAAGGCGACTGCGGGAGGAGAAGGACTGCTTGGTGGTAGCGATATACTCGAAGGCCTGGAAGGGATAGACAAAGAGGGCGATATCATTCGCTAAACATCTTCGTACTCCGTAACCGGTTTATGGTCGGTCGTCACGTCGACTACAGGCGCCTTCTACCCTCGCTGTCGGTCGTAAGGTGGACGGTAAATGGATCGCGTGTCGTTGTGAGCTTCGACTCTCCGACTGGTTCTTTCGCGAGGCTTGGAAGTTCGGGAGAACTCCGCCAAGTTTAGCACAATATTTCACGGCCACACGAGTGGAAAAAGGGATTGTGCTTTGTTATGCTGGATTTGTTGGTGTTTTCCAGTGGTGCTTCAGATGTGCGGTTCTAAAGGGGCCATAAGACTGGATCATGACGTTCGCGAAGCAAGAAGACTACTGCTTTTGGGAGTGCTTTTGGGCTTTATGATACTCATTATGGCTACGAAGACTAGATTGAATGAAATTGCTTCTCTTTCGAAACTCTCCAAGCCTAGTAGGCGTTTCCGAGCCCAGACCAAGAGTCGAGCTTTCACAAAGCCGACTGCTTCCACAAGCTGACCAATGGCCAATTGCGATAATATCATCGACGCGGCGTCGTACTCCTCTTTCCACAACAGCCACCTCCCTCTCTACTTGCACGAAAGATTTCGACCGTATCACCATATTTTCGGCAGCTTTTGGTCAGGTTTGATGTCTCGCAGAAAACTGAATGACAGTCGGCCTTATCAAGCGTGTCTCGAGAAGGGAGGAAGCCGCCAAGGTCGCCTTGGTGGTGCCCCCAGCTCCTTGTTGTAATCACACTCGGGCCGTGGATCAGCTAGAGACTTCTTTTCTTGGTCTCTCTCGCTATCTTGCTTTCCCCTCTCCGCCGCGCCTTCTTTCCTTCTCTGGTAAATCGTACTCGTTCTCGCTTTCCTCTCTCGCCTTATGCCCCTTCAGTCGCCGTCTCAGTTTCGCATATCCTTTCTTTCGTTCGTTACTCGAGGTGCAGTTTCAAACTCTCAAGGGTCAGGAGAAGGCAAAGGACAGCCAGGTTGCGGTGCTTGAAGAGAAAGTGCAGCTCTTTCCTCACGTCTTGGTTACAGGTGTCAAATCGCCCCTTTCCTTCTCAATACCAGGAAACGTGTTTGTCAACTCGCATTAGCGCCCACGTCCAGCTCAACCGGGTTTCGTCCTTTTCTTCTCTTTTTTGTCCATCATCCTCTTACACTCCGCGAGGTGTGGCATCACTCTCTCGCTCGCAACAGACCTCCCACATGGCTGAGCTAAGTTATTAATCCAATACCATCGTCAATCGCGTGCCAGATCTAGGTCCTGCCCAGCCTGATCAACCACTCCGACTTATTAAGCGGCCCCGAATACAAGCTCCTCGCATTAGTCACCGCACCAGGCCCTTCCCACAAGAAAATACGGGTGATGATTTACAAAGAGGTCAAGGCTGGAGCCGACTTGCTAAGCACGCCCAAACTGAGGGTTGTCGGTTTCCTCTCACCATCCTGCTGTAGGGTTCAAAGGTATTGAAGTGGCTGGGACAGAAGCACGCAAGCGGAGCTCTGGGGAATACCTACATTGCACTCGTCTTCAAACTTTCAGTTGTGGACCCAGAATTCAGGAATGCCGTGGTGCAGGGTAGAGTGGCCGAAATTATCATCAAACAACACGAACTCGACCCAGGCCAATATCAAGGCAACAAGATTAGGGGCCCAAATACTGCACACACTTATGATGCGACTCTCACTGGTCATGATTAACAACAACAACCAATTTATGAGGCGATCTTGCTTCTGGCAACGATGGATGAGTACTTATATGAGAAAGACCGTGAATCGCCAGGGCTGTGGACGGGATGATGGAACATAAATGGTCCAGATTTAAGAACAAGACTACATGGATTGAAATGAAGAAGTGAGTTGCTACATTATATCAATACCATCTAGACGCAAAGACGAATGGTGAGACCAGAGGCAGTTTGCACGACATTGACTATGCAAAGCATCCGGAGGACCGAGAGGATCACCGTCAGAAAGGGGCGCCACAAACAAGCCATCCATTGTTGGGTCTCTACCAAGCAGTCGCCATACTCCTTAAAAACCAGGGGAAGCTTAGGTTCCTTAAGGTGGCAATGTCCTTGTTATCCCCATTATGGGACAAGGCTCGACAAAAGACTGGAGAAACCGACGCTGAGTGTGCTGCTGTTGGCTGGACGCTTGCAGCTCAGGCATTTTACAATACTTGCATTGGCTTCTCGTGGGTATGGCTAGGGCAGCCTGGGGATCAGCAGTCGGTTCGTTCGTCTGAAAGTGGTTGCCGGGAGTCGATTCCATACTGCGATTCACGGTTTCTTCTAGCAGACAAATGCGCTTATTGCAGCCACTGACGATACGCGCAAGCGGAACAACGAACTTGAAAGCATTAGAGAAAATATCGGGTTGCTTCTCGACGTCGTGGATACCTCTGAGAAGCAGAGGCCGTAAGACGATAGGCACCCCAACCAACCAGTACGCAATCACATATCATAATGAAGCTAGCAAGTAATTGTCAAGCCATTAAATTACGCTGAAAAACTCGCTCAATTATCCAAAACAAAACTATTTTCTCGATCCTCCCTAACGCGCTTTACGCTTCTATACGTAACTTATTAAGGTCTAAAAAGCCGGTCTCAGAACACTCCAACATGCAACCAAAGGGTATAATCTAAATCATCAACGCGCATAGGTCTCCGCTCACGCCGCGGGTTCATTCCTGCTCGTTCTCGCATTAACACACGTTGCTCCTCTGGCACGTCGCCACCTACACGGCGTTCTCGCCATTCATACGACGACCAGAATTGGTCTTCTCAGCATTTCCAACCAACTCGGCATCATCCTCGATCATAGCGTCAGCTGGGGACGTTGGCGCAAAAGCCGAGCGTTGTCTGATTCTGGCACCGTAGTAGTAGAACGCAGCTGGGATGGGAACAAGCACCAAAGCGACGCATCCGAGAAGAGTACCGGCCCACTGAACGCCAAGGGCGTTAAACATCTGGGTAGCGAACAGCGGAAACCCGGCACCAGCCAAGGAACGAAGGAGCGTATTGGCAGCAATAGCGGAAGCGGCAAACATGAGGTAAGCGTCAATGAGGTAGTTGAAAGCCTGGAGGAAGATAGTCAAAAGACCGAATCCGGTAAGAAGGCCGGAAAGAGTTGGCGCAATCCATGGAATCTCCTCCTTGAACCCGGTCCAGGCGAAGACGAAGAGACCGCAGGCGAAAACGGCACCGCCAAGGATCACGGGTGGAAGACGCCATTCGGGAACAGTAACGCCGTTGTTGGCCTCGAGCTTGCGGATGTAAGCTGGTTGGATCATGATGATGTATGCTCCGGCAAAGAGCTGACCGGTAATCATGCCGAAGTATGGAAGGCCACCAACACCTGGGCTCATGCCGTGAATACCCTGGAAGACGATTGGATAGGCGGTCAAGAAGAGGTAGAGGATTCCGTAAATGAAAGCCATGTAGATGGACAACAGAAAGATGATTGGCTCTGTGAAGAGGAGGCGGAGTGGACGAGAGAAGTTCTTGGTGATCAATTCGCGCAAGTCGACCTCGATTTCTTCTTGCTTGGCGTGGATGCCCCAGTTACGGGTTCTGCGGCGGAGCTCCGCAGCTTTTTGAATCAGGACAACTGGTGCGTAGGTCTCCTCAAGCCAGATCAGGTCCATGAAGAAGGCGGCAAACCCCATGATAGCACAGATGTATTGGGTCCATCTCCATCCGAGGTACGACTCAGTGATGAAGCCACCAACGAACGGAGCAAGGAGTGGTCCGGAAAATACAGTCGTGGAGAAGACTGTAACGGCAACTCCTCTCGTCCTGTTATCGAACATATCCGAGAAGACGGCTGCAACGACAGACACTGGACAGGCTCCGGCAAATCCAGCGAAGAAACGACAGATCATGATAGTCTGAACGTTAGTTGCTGTTGCAACTGCGATTTCAAAAATGGAGAACATGAACATGGCAATAACCAGAGGCAGTTTACGGCCCTTAAGCTCGGAAAGTGGTGCCCAGAAGGTTGGTCCAGTGGCGAATCCAAGGACGAAAAGGGAGATTCCAAGGGTGGCAGGAACCTGTCCAATATGGTAAGTGGCTGCGATGGGGCGCAACGCGGCCGAAAAGATGGAGGACGCAAATGCTGCAGTGAGAGTGGTGAACCCAAGCATGACAGCTGTAGTTATCCTGGAAACCCAGTTAGCAAAGATTCGAACCCCAATCTAAGAGTGAAGCGCAACTCACTTCTTCTTCAGAGGCCAATTCATGGCGTGCAATGGGTCATCCGGTCCATCGAACTCGACAACGTATTCTTCTCTTTCCGGCAATGGCGGCGGGTATGGCTTGCCGCCACCGAAATTGGGCAACAATTTGTTGCTTTTCCTGCTCCTTATGCTTCTTCCGACAGTTCCACTGTGCTGACTCTTTGCTGTCTGTATCCTACTCAACTGTGTTTGTTGCCGCTCCAAATCGCGCTGTGTCTGAATTCTCTCAAGGTCACCCGGACGGCCATCGACTTCGGTTGCTGATCGCGTGGACGGTGATGACGAAGATGCTGTGACTGTACGCGTAACTTCGTGGCTCAATGCTCGATCGATTCTTTCTCTTTGCAGGTAGTGGTCTCTTGAGCCTTGCCTCTCGGCTGCCATCATCTCTTCGTCGACAATGTTTGCCGCCATCTTGCCGACTGCTATTCACTCAATAGCGATTATAATGTGTTATGCTTTCAAGAAGTTGTCTATTAATGATGCGTATTAACACTGTGTGCTAATACTGTGCAGCTCGGCGTTATAGTATGAATGAAAGAGGAAGAGAGTCAGAGTCGCAAATTGTCAACATTGTGGCAGATGGGCAAGTCATATCATATCAACAGCTTAGTAAAGGCTGAACCACTATTTAAAGTGGAAACAGTTGACGGAGGCGGGAATGTCAAGCTGCATAAACCAGGGTGACGGATCTTCGAGAATGAAGATCATTACGACACTGCAGAATGGAACATAATCCCGGCGGATGCTGACTGCTTTCAGTATAGCGAGGTGGACTTGGCCGCGGCCCATCAGTTTTTGTGCCTTCCTCTTCATGCCCTTGGTCGATTGTCTTTTGCTCATTGTGGGATTACTACTCTATCTTCTGCTATCTCTACCTAAGTGGGCTGAACAGTGAGCTTGTGAACCTGTTAAGTGCTGATGCTGATAAAGCGTCCGCATCAAAACGGTAACAGCGGCAGTTAGTGATCGAGCTCGTTTGTGCTGCTGTTGCGGTGCCGCTTTTCCGATGGCGCAGTTTGCCGCGCATTATTGGTAAGGCTAATGGAGCGCCTGTAAAAAAAAAATACAATCATGACGTACATTCCTCGGCTCCGACTGCGGCCGCATGCATGAAGGGGCGCGATGACCCCAAGTGACAAGAAAGCGTAGGCTGGGCATACAGATTTGACACTCTTGGCGGAATGGACATTCCGCCGTCACTTTCTAGAAGGCGAGATGTTCTCATTCCAAAATTAGTGTTTTTGTCAAAATTTTGCTTGTTAAAAAGCGGGCGTCGTCGGCCTACCGCGAAGCCACATTTATCCGCCAAACGCTTCGCTTGTACAGCGGAATCCTTCGGCATCTCGGCTGCCGCCCTTGGTTCGGTCGGCGAAGACTCTCCTAACACCGAGAATCTTCGGCCTCGGATTGATCCAGACTCCCTTGGGTCCCGGGGCCTATCGGCAAGTGGACTGCTTTTTATGGAATCTGGGAGCTCCATATTACAGCTGTCATCCACGAACATTGTCGGCGGATAATGGATCTGCCACTCATAGTTGCGCAGCTTAGTAATCTGACTTTTCCTGTTGAGTCTGAAAAATTACTTTAGTGGCGTAACACTTATTGGCATGCCCACCAAGGGCCACAAAATGTTGTAGAATAGTGGACGAATAAGCCTATCACAATGACACGCCAATCTCGAGGCTGACGACGACTGTCGGCGTTGAGCTGACTGAAGTGTCGTGCTCGCTTCGAGTAGGGAATATGAGCAGCTCCGTACTCCGTCTGATCCACGGGTTCTTGCTCGCATCTTCATTCCCCTCCCTATACGAGCGATCCTCAACCAAACGGTTCTGCCGAGGTATCTGCGTGATATATCCATAGGTGTTGCTTCAGATTTCGGTTCAAGCGTGTTTCTGATCTGAGGCAAAACTTGCAGACAGTGGCATCATACTTGTTATTATTATCATCTCCTTAAGTTACCTTTTCGCTCTGGATTAATCGATAGTAAGATCGTCAAACATCAGGTCTTCAGGCGCTAACTCGCTCCCTTCCCCATCATTTATCACCTCTCCTTCTCCTGTCAAGTCGTCGATCACCATATTTTCCACTCCTCTTGCTACCACATCATATCCCTGCGTCTCAAAGACGTAGTTTAAGTCCGGTTGTGCCTCCCTGTATAGCACATGCTTCTCACCCGCCATCTTCATATTATACTCCGCCTCCGCATCAGGAATAACGTGCCTCTTCAGCGAAGGATTACCAGCACAAGCGGCTTCGACGTCAAGCTGAATTCTGCATCCACGATCAAGAAGACCAAAAAGAAAGCCAGCTTCATCGACCGTATGACCAACCGTTAACAGGCCGTGGTTCATGAGTATCACGCCCTATATTGGTCAGCACATTATGTTTACCAGAGCCGTTACTCGCTCACGCCTACTCACCTTGCTCGTCTCACCCATAGCCTTCGCAATCCTTCTGCCCTCCTCTTCAGCAAACACAATTCCGCCATAACCACTATCGACAGCCAAGCAGCCATAAAAGTTACAGACGTCCTGGTTCAGCATTTCCAGTGGCTTCGCAAAGACACTCCATGCTCGGCCGGCGTCGGTGTGTGCGTGGCAGATGGCATGGACGTCAGGACGGGCTTTGTGTATTTCCGAATGAATTAGGAAGTCGGCTTTGTTTGCTGGTCGAGTCTGGAGGGAGGTTAGATGATGTTCACTGTTACCGGTAACACGTCCCGTGGTAAACGATGGACTCCTGGTACAAACAACCTTCTACTGTCAATCTTGACCCCACTTTACTTACATTATTACCTCCCACAACGTCTCCAGTATTAACATCCAGACAAATTAGATCTCCCGCTGTCATCAAGCCGAAATGCTTGCCCATCGGGTTCATCCAGATACAATGTTCGAACTCTGGATCACGGACAGAGATGTGTCCAGATTGGCCTTCTGTGAATCCTTTGCGAGAGAAATCGCGAAACATGGCAGCGGTATGGATGAGGATGTGGCGACGGTGCTCAGCATAGTTGTCGAAGCTGGGGATACCTTATATAGCTTAGTATATGTCATGATTTTCATGCTCTCAAGTGAATATACAGATTTAGCGATGGAAGGGAACAATGAAAACTGGCTGGACTGGAATGCGAAACGGATTTTGAAATACCATCCATCAGTATTCCATGACTGATAGCCTGCAAAGGCGTTTTCTCCACCGCGACTTTCTCGGCCTTTGGCACGATGGTACCACATGTTCTCGCCGAAGGAGGTCGATCTGCTAGCACCGGGCTTTCCGAAGGCGGCGGCCTTGGTGGCGCGGCGACGGTGCTTGCCGAGACGGGCTCGGGGGACTTGAGTTCCTCTCTTTGCGACTCCATATTTAGACCACAGAGCGAGATTAACAATAACGGGTTATTGTAGATGATGTATATGATTATGAATGCTACGCTGGTGATATACGGACAGTAAATTACAATAGAAACATGGGCCGCGGTTGGATCATGGTATCAGCTGATATTCTGCGGCCAAGACCGTAGTGCGGGGTGACACCGCGATGCGTGGAGAAGCACAGAGCAGGTGTGGCTGAAGGATCGGCTAAGGCTAAGACATAATTTATCTTGACGTCTTAGTGTACCACCTTAGAGAAATAAGCGCGAGTTTCTAGGTGAACCTCGTTCTATGCGCCAAATCGTTAACGACGCTCAGTTTCTCCTTGTGCAATAAGACCATGTAGCGACTCTTACATGTGAAGTGTATTTCTTTGCAATTGCCCTGGATACCCTGATTGGTCATTTGTTGCTTCAGTAATTAAGATTATCTGAAATCGAGCTCCTTCCCTGGTCCAAAGAACTAAGTCAAGTCAAGACTAGCCTTTTCAGCTCAAACGGCAGCCCAAAGGGCTTCTCTTTGGTCTCGGGACCATGTAGTCATAACACCTTGAGCACCTCGCTTAGCTCTCTACTCTTCTCGAGCATAAGCTTGCTCAACTTCTCAATCTCCTTCACCAGCCTCATCTGCGTCTCCTTTTTTTCTTCGTCGCTCATCTCATGCACCTTCTGCCTATACTCCTTCAACAACCTGAGCTCCGTATTCTCCTCTCCATTAACGTCGTCCTGTTTCTCTTTCTTCTTCTGCTCCTCCTGCTGCCTCCCGGCGCAATCCTCGCATGGAGCTTTCTCTTTCGCACGGTCCACACTCTGATCCCTCGTCTGCGGCCTCTCCTTCTCCAACGGATTCAAAGTCAAACTCGTTTTGCTGTACACCTTCGCGATAGCAGCCAGCGGAACCCGATTATTCGCATAACCCTGCCTCAGCACGGGGCTCTCCATAAACTTCTCGAAGTTGTGAACCAGAAGCGAGTTCTTTCGACTATTCTCGACCTCCTCAGCACCCCTCATAACCAGCTCCGCATCATAGGCATCAATCGTCTCTTTCTGATTAGCTCCCTCCGCGATGGACTTGATAGCCTTCAATAAGTTCGCAACATCAGCAATACAATGATTAAATCCCTGTCCACGATGTGGCGGGAGTGGGTGAGCAGCATCACCAGCAAGCGTCATTCTGCCTTCGAAGTTACCCCAAGCCTCGGTTGGCCAGTACGCTACTCGACTTGGTGGTGGGATCTCGGCATCGTCTGGTATCCAGAGGATCGATGACCGCCACGGTTCGGCGAGAGAATGGGCGATATCTTTGAGTTCTGCGAGCCCTTCCGCGCCGCCGAAGTGCTCTTTGCCGTCGTCGAGCCAGGTTGGCATGAGTTGGAATTGCCAGTTTTCGGGTGCGTTTGGGTCTGGGACATCTTGGACTGAGGAAGAGTAAGCATAGTAAAGCCGTCAACATGGATGAGAAGCTTACTGGAAGTCCATAGAGAAAAGGACCTTTGCGGATGCAGAGCAACGGTGTTCATGGGATGTAAGTGACGAATGTGTTGCGCGCGAGCAGCATCCCCGTAACAAATAGTGAGGTTGTACATGACTACTGGAAGCTGCCGGGCTTCCGACGACTGAATACCTGGCAACCAGGAGCGAACGGCAGAACGTGGACCATCGGTGCCGACGACGATCGTGCCTGCTGCTACTCGTCCTGACTTGAAGGTGACTGAGATCTCATATTCGGTGTTGCGGTTGCACGAGAGCATTCTCTCGTCATACTGGAAGAGCTTAGCTGGAAAATCTTCAACTAGCTATTGGACGGCTTACCTGGATGTCGATGCCATCAGACAGAAGCTTCCTGAACTTCCTTCTGGATACACGAACGGCGTTCACCATTGGCATGGCAATGATGTGCTCGCCTGTCTTCCCATTATAAAATGGAACAGTGTAAGTGGCATTGCTAGAAGCGTCAAAATTTGGATCGACTTGAGCTTCAGAAATACGAGTCAAAAGTTCGGCCGGTAGGATGGAGGTGAGGTGTTCCCGAGACCAGTGGATGCTCATGCCCCATTCACGGGACTTGGTTCTCACGGCGGAGGCTTCTTTCTCAAATATCTCGAAAGATATTCCAGCCTAATGAGATGTTAGCAAACTCACGCGAACGGCGTGCTTAAGCGAGCGCTTATGGCGGCTGTTGGCGACACGAGACTTACCTTCTTAAGACCTTGAGCGAGAAGAAGGCCAGTACAGCCTGAAGGAAAGACACTAGTTAGAAAATGTCGAAGCAAACACAATATCAAACGTCACAAGCAACGAGGAAATGGGGTTCCAAGTGGTTGGAAAAAGGCTTGCTTACCCGCGCCTATAATGATCACATGCGGCGCAGTCGCCTGCTCAAGCTTTTCGCCCTCTAACGCAACATGAGGCTCCTCAACCGTTGAAGCCATCGTAGTGATCTTTGGCGTAGTACAGACACACCAATCCCGTGATAACTCGCTTCTCTCTTGCGATACACACAAGAAAAACAAGTCTCAACTCGACAACCAAGGCAGCAGAAGGTTCGTAAAAACACAGCACAGAAGAAGTCCAAGGTCAGCTCACAACGGCGACGGAGTGCGACCAGGGGAAGTTAGCACGCTTCCCACCTTTGCCCATCTCGATGGAGATAAATCCTGTCAACGCTACCCTCTTCGGGCACCTCACCCCGGTCAGCGAGTTACCCTTTTGCATATTCCGACCCGTTTCAGCCTATAATGGGAATTCGCCGGATTGTCACCGTAATCTTTGGGGTCTGGCCCCGTAGGTTGGAAATCGAGGCGCTGCCGCCTCCCGTGAAAATGCGTTGGCGTCTCTGAGTGGAGGATTTGCGCATTGCGGCCTTCAAAAGCTGAGGCCTTGGATTGAGATGATAGGTAGTAGACATCTGAGAAGGACTGCAGAAAGAGACAAACTGACAGCTCGGAGGCCGATGAAGGAGATTGACGGATGCAGCTTGCGCCGAAGTGCGAGAAGTACGGTACATAGGATATCTGCATCCTGGCCACCCTCACATCTAGAACACGAAGCAGCACAGTCCGACGCGGAGTAACTTCAACCACGCCATCCCGCATTGTCTCGATCCTTTCTTTCAAACCATGGGGAACAGAGTGCTCCTACCAACAAAGAATTCTTGTCCTTTAACAAACTCGAAGATCCATCGTCGTGATCCGCCCTCCAAATTGGCCTTCGGAGTCTAGACCGCCCACAGGGTTCGGCTGTCAGCGGGCGTCCAGACATAAGCCACTGTTCGGCCATGGAACGTAGCACTGGACCCCGCTGGCAACTCCCCATTCAAGTCACTATCAAAAAAGAGAAAAGATTAAAACGATCTTCTCGTTTCAAAATGAGACGTCCATAGTAAACTTCAAACTTTTCTCCGTCATGTCAGTTCGCAACGTCATCGCTCGCGGTGGAGCGGCGCTGCACTAGTTCGAGCGGGAGAAGAGGCGGCAGTTCGCCTACGCGGAGCCCATCTCCGAGAAATGAGGAAGGCAGCGCGCTTAGTAGGGCTAATTATCCGCGATGCGACCGAATTTAATAAGAACAAGACTGAGATCGAAAATATAGAAGACAATTATTGGCAGTTCTGGACATTTTTAGTGGCTTGATTAGACTTGGTACTACTTGAGTAGTACTCGATTAGAGTATGCGAGTACTTATATGGTCATGATCGGGCACTACTCGGGTAGTTTGAGAGTAGCAGACTAATCGTGTCAAGCAGTGAGATGAGCCATAGAGAGCTTGACCGATAAGCTATATAGCTAACAGAAAATATAAATGGTCATGTCCTCGTACTAAGTGGCAACTGCTCGTGAATGCCTCGCATGTTGATGTCTCAAATCCCTGCACATCACAAAGAAACACCCGTTCAAGAGCAAGTATTTATTAGTCCGCTACCTACTATACACCGCATCATCGGCCCAGTTTCTCCGTCTTCCAGGTCTCGCGTCCGAACCGCGGGCCTGCACTCCCTCAATCCATCACCTCCTCCCTTCCGACAGACACTCTGAACCTCCGCCATCAAGATTCTCAGAAAACACGCTCATTTCTCCTGGCACTCCCAATCAAAACACAAACACACCTATAACCCATGCCCCGATCTTGCTCACTACGCCAATGTAAATGCTTGTTGAACTGCAACCGTGCCATGCTGATAAAAATAGAAAGGGTAATATTGCGTAATAGCAAAGTTGTATGGCAGTTTTAATGCGATTTAAGCGAAACCAAAGTGATCGGCACCAGTGGTGATGGCTGTTAGGAGCTGTTGACGCAGCATCTCATAGCTTTCGTACTCGGGCAAATCAAGTTCTAGAGAAACGTTAGTATGTCTTGCCTAGAATGGGATATTAGGAAAACTTACGGTTGAAGCATGTATGCGAGGTTGGTAAACGATCCTTGTTTCCATAGTCGCGGTGGATATTGAATCGGCTAAAGCCGTTCATGCCCTCGAGTTCCTTGAAACCGTTGAGAGGGACCTTGGAGGTACCAGTCACGAACTGCAGCATCTTGGCACGCTCCTCCTTGTCAAAGGAGCGAAGTGCACGCCAGAACCACTGAACTTGTGGCGAGGCAGCTGTGTACTGATGATACTCAGTGTTTGCCTTCCAGTCGTCGATGTCGATCTCTGGTAGACCAGAAATGAGAAGCTCAAGCTCCTGCTCGTCAAAGATGGCGATCAGCTCCGCTGGGATGATCTCGTGGAAACCTTTAAGGAACTGGTCCAGTTGCTCCTTGACAGAGCCGATCAGCTTGTGCTCAACCATCAGCCTGATGTACTCTTGCTTATTTTCGTCCGTAACATCGATGTTGCGGCCATTTGGCACCAAATCAATGACCTCAACTGCGCCGAACTTGTCAACTTCAGTGGAGAAAGTCTCAATAATAGCACCTTCAATGGAGTTTCCTAGCATCCAGGTGACAGACTTGTAGTAGTCTGGGTCCATTGACTCTATGTCCTTTACCGACACCGGCTTACCCAAGATACACTTGTAAACAGCACGGCTGAAATGGCAGTCGAGAACGCGGCCTTCGTAAAGTGCTTTGCCGATAATGCGCCCAATGAACTTGAAGAACAAGAGATGCTCGTCGTTGACACCACTTAATGGGTTCGGGTGGAAAGTCGTCCTGTCGGAGGAGACTGGCACGAATAAAGCATAGTTTGGATCGAACATTTGTCTCGACAACGCTTGGAACCACTCGCGGGTTACACCACCAGCATCCACACCCTCTTCATTATGGAAGCGGATGCTCAGCTTACCATACTTCATCTCGTCACCCGTCTTGAAGTAAAGAGCCCTGAACGAGTCGTGGAAGACCTGATCACGGCGCACCTGCATTGATAATGTTGGATAAGAAGCGCGCTGAACGTTGTTGCGGTTGTGGACATTGCGAGTGAAGAAGTTGCGTTTGTTGTCGAACTCAAGCACCTTTGGATTCTTGACCAAGAGGGAGAACGTCCCACTCATGAGCTTTGGGTTGTTGCGGACGAGGTCGTTCATGACCTTGCGGTGCTCCTCTGTAAAGGAGTAAAACAAACTCTCCATGCGGCCTTCAGGGACAGGGCTGGTCAGTGATATTTGCTTCATCTGCTTTGGCGCAATCGGATCCTTCAGATCGGTGTTCTTGCAAACAACCATCAAAGACTCAATGAGTGGCAAAAGGATGGTGGCCACACTGAGCATGTTCTCACGCTGTCTGATAGCGGTGAGACAAGCGCTTAACTTTTCCCACATGGAACCGAATGTGGAATTTTGGTACAAAGTGGCGAGGAGATCCTTCTTCTCTCGGTCCACCTCAGGCTCTTCGACATCTGAGTCCTTCTTTGGCCTTGCTGTGAAGAGATGGTCCAAAGCCGTCAAGACCCGTAGGAGCTTGTTCTGGTCGGAAGACGAAGGAGAGAACTTGGCAAGTGCGACACCCTGAAGCTCAATGCTGTTCGCCGCCTTTTGGATCTGCGGCAGCAATTCCTCCAGGTCGTTAAGGATGACTTGGCCCAATTCCTGTGCCCTCGCAACGAGCTCCTTGCCGAATACACTCTTGGCCTCGGGAACGCAAGAGAGGTTCTTGATCGTGGAAAGCGTGTCGCGGAAGGTCTTCGCAGTACATTCACGAGCCACAAAAATGTTGATCAAGAGCCTAAGGTTAGCCTCTGGAACTACTGGAGGTACGAAGGGCTTTGGCTTTTTTTTTTCCTTCTCTGCGTCCTTCGCTTTATCGACATCTTCAGCCATGGAAACATCGACGGTCGCAGTCGATGGTCCAACCTCTGCAGCAACAGGCGCTGCAGAATCGGTGTCCATCGGTGTTGGTGGGCGCTCGGCAGTTGCAGCATCGGTGTTTTCGATGGCGGCTGATTCTGTCTTTGCTTCCTCGATCTTCTTCTGCTCAGCCTTCTTAGCGGCCTCTTCGGCTTCTCTCTTCTTACGCTCGAAAGCCTGGAGTGGTGCTGTTAGGCGGTTCAAGAGGTCGGAGAGCGATTCCATCGCGGGAGAACTCTCAATAATCAGAGGGCGATCCAAAAGGACAAGAAGCGAGTTGATAGGGAACCTTGCCGCCTTGTTTTCCTTGCCCTTACCCTTTCTGCTGGCACTACGCTTGAGCCCCTCAGACTTTGGCTCATGCTCGTGCAAAAAGAATACTGGTAGGTGAGCCGGGTTGACTTTAGCGAGGTAAATAAGAGCTGACAGGCACTGTTGAACAACCATAAGAGGAGAAATGTCCGCGTTGGCGACAGAAATTATGGCGCCAATGGCAGTGTTCTTTCGGCTCAGAGTCAGAGGAGTTTTCGGTTCCTTGTCCTTTGGCTGCTTCGCTTTAAGGGACAGATGAGCAAAGCTCTTCTCGACGGCAGTCATATCGGCACTACCATCCTGGAGGACATGAAGGATAGTGGTGATGACCTCTGCCCTGTTGTGTCGATTCTCGGAAATGTTTTGCAAAACCTGATGAAGCGTGCTTTTGAAGCTTTCCTGCTGGTAGACAAACATCAACCTAATGAGAGTGGCGATGCCAGCCTTGTCAAGCATCTGAACAATGGTACGACGAGGAGGCTTCGGGCTATCTAGCGGAGCTGAACGTCCTGGCCTTGCGCCGTCGAAGGCACGAATCACTCGTCCGAATTCGGGATCGAGAGCGTGAGCTTCGGCCAAGACATCTGCAGGAAGTGCGTCAAGGACATCCTGGCCCTGACCTTCAAGCACACGGCGACGAATGGATGGAGGCATAACATCCAAAAGGCCCTGTGGGAAATCAATATGCGCACCGTGGACCGCAGCAGGAGCAGCGGCATCAAGTGCAGCAGGTTGATTCTGGCGGCGTTGCTCTTCGCGTTCACGGCGGCGACGGTCTTGTCTTTCTTGTGCCATGATCTCAGCTCTAATCTCGTCTGGCAAGGCCATTAGGAACTCTTGGTCAATTTCCGATGGCTGTCCACCAGTGGCGGCGGTTTCAGCACGGCGCTGGGCAATAGCTCCAGTGATAACTTCCTCGCGATATTCCTCAGGTAAAGCATCAAGATAATCGAGATCAATTCCGAGGTCGGTGATATCAAGCTCACCATCGCGGAACGGAATGGTTATACGTGGCCTGTTTTCGGCAGGAGCCTGGTCCCCTGTGGCAGCGGTAGCGTCGCCGGTAGCTTGACCGCGCTCCATCGGTTGAGCAGCGGCCTCTGTCGTAGGCTCCGCAGCAGAATCCACTGGGGCATTGGCGGCTGCTTCAGCGGCCTTACGAGCCTCTTCAAGGGCCTTCTGTCTCCCCTCCTCCTCACGTTTGGCAGTTTCCTCTCTCTCCTTAGCAAGCCTATCCTCCTCAGCCTTCTCCCGCGCCTCTTTTAGTCTGGCTTGTTCCTTCTTATGTGCCTCGAAGGCAGCTGGTGCCAGCACAGCAAAAACGCCCATCGACACTTTCATGGCCGCCTCGATGTACTTGCTTTGAACGCTAAAGAGAAGCTTCGCTTCCTCGGTCCATCTGGCAATTGTCTGCTGTGGCTGGAAGAAAGTAGCTTGCCCTGGATCACTAGGGTTGCTTCTGGCGGGTTGAGCTCCTGGACGACTGCCGAACATCGCCTGAAATTCTCGGGCGGCTAGCCCTGACGGAGGGCCTCCGTGCACGTGGATTTCAGTGCGCATTGGCGGCATGGCCCCCCCTGGCAAAGGATACATGGGCATCCCCTGGAAAATCTCGCTAAGAAGTCCACCAGGGCCGTGCAAATGAGCACCATGCGGCATGTGACGTCCGCCAGCCATCACCTCGAAGAGCTGTGCTCTGTTCATGAATGGGCTTGGAGTGACCGGCCCGCCATTAGCACGGTTGACCTCACTACGCTGCAAGAGTGGGTTCCTTCCGTCATCAGCAGCTCGTGGAGCGGCCCCTGGACGGTGGTGCGAGCGGTAAGCGAAGTCGTAACCTGAGTATAGACCGTTAGCCATGGGGATCGGGCCTAGAACTTCATAAATGTAGCGATCGAGGGCTTCCTCTCGGTTTGTCGCTTGCCCGACTACTGGTCTTGGGGCCCAGCGAGGTGAAAACAAATTAGGAGGTAGCAAGGGAGGTAGCATACCACCATGAGCATCTGGTGGACCCGGGGGGAAGATTGGGAGCCCTGGATAAATAAAGCGTCCGCCGCGTCTCGGGTACTGAACACGAGAAATAAGGACTGGTCCTCCTGGGCCATCCTCAAATTCTCCGAGTCCGGATGGCATAATACCATCTGGATCTGCAACTATTAGTGTTAGTTGCATGCAAACCATTATCTCGAGCGCATGTAAACTTACGTTCATACTCCTGATACATTTCTTCGTCATCATCCATGTCTTCGTCTTCGTCAATGTCCTCTTCGTTTTCATCTGATCCACAAGTTAGCTACGTTCAGCACAAGGTTGCTTCAAATACATACCATCTTCCTCATCATGATCGCCTAGGTAATCATCTAAAGCCGCAACCGGGTCGCCACCGTTGGAATCACGGGCCATGCGCTGAATGATGTTCGCGATGTCGCCGGCCATACCGCCTTCGCCATCACCTCCAAGACCTTGAACGAGCCGACCAAGAGGGCCGCGAGCACCAAGGGGATCATCTTCCGGTCTCATCTCTTCCACTTGAGCAAGATGTTCGCGGAACTCTGCATCATCAGATTCTCCGTCGTCGTCGCCCTCGCTACTCTCCCACTCATCCTGCTCGTCGTCGAGAGCCTCAAGTGGATGGGCATTTCCGTGCTCATCGATTATCTCGACGCGGTCATCTTCATCCTCATCTTCCAAATCATCGTCTTCATCTTCATCATCGTCACTGTTAGACGAGGAGTCAACATCGTCGTCGTCCTCCTCCTCCATGATGACCTCCACATCCATGGCATCGTCTCCATCGAGGCCTTCGATAGGACCCATGCCTTCCATGCCCTCGATCTCTTCTTCTTCATCGCTGATAGGCTCATCATCGTCTTCGATCTCCTCATCATAGCCGTCCATCCCTTCGTCGTAGCCATCTTCGTCATACATCTCTTCATCGTCGTCCTCGTCGCCAGACGACGACTCGTTCTCCCGATCTGGCCCGAACATGCCAAGGGTCGAATTTCTGAAAAGATCAGGAGTTTCCTCGCGATCTTCGTCGGGATCAGATACTGAAGACGCGGATTCGATCTCCTCTTCCTCTTGCTGACCAGGAGCCATCACGATCTTGCCCAGCTCGCTAAGATCAATGGCTGTTTGAGTTAGCGCCTTTAATGGACGGAGAATATGCTTGACGGCGCGCTTGGCCCCAGGAAAGTTGAGGTCGATGTCAGCGATTGATGCGGTCAAAGCACCAATAAATCCCTTCTCGAACATGATGCGCTTTAGTTGCTGCTGCGAGCGCACTGCAACAGCGGCATCTGACCCTCCAAGGGTGTCTTTGCCAGACATTATGTGATTCATCAGATCAGCCAACGCAAGCATGCGAGAATACTTCATCTCCAACGGCTCAGTAGATGCGCTGGCCTCACGGTATGCCTTCAGAACGCCCTCAAGGACGAATTTGCGGACAAAGAGCAGGTCTGGCTCATCATCTGGGTCGCTTGCGTCCTTGGACTTGTCCATCATTTGCTCGCCAGTCTTGCTTAGCAGGGCAGTGAGGGTTGAGTCGGCCCATGCAGAGGTCGCGGCCTTCTTGCGCTGAGGAACGGTCTCCGCATGCTCAAGGCATCCCGTAGGAATCAAATCAAACAACAGGTAGTTAACAACATTGGATCGTGGTCTAGAAGGTGTCGCAGCATGAGCTGGGGCGTTTCTCTTAAAGTGAATGAACTCCACCTTGGTGCGATTGTATGAAGCCAAAAGCTCAGTGAGGCATTGCAACAAGAAGCACCTATACATGTAGATAGGATGCTCGTCAACCTTGAACTCTTGCTTTTGTTTCTTAGTCTCGATCTTGACAGCGGCTGCCATGATAACATCTTCAGTAGAAGGCCCAGTTGTGCCAGTTGCTCCAGCTTGTGCTCCCTGGCCAGCGGCTGTAGGCGAAGCATTGTCAGTCGCTGTCTCCACTACCTCCTTATCCCCGACTTCCCGGTAATTCACAAGCTCGTACAAGAGGAAATGAATGACTCCATCAGGATTCTCGACAACTGGTGGCTTGTGCTCAGGTTTCACAACCTCAACTGGCTCCTTACTTGCTTCCTCGGTGGAAGGCTTCACATCTTGGAGAGAAAGAACCTCGGCGGCATTCAAGGTGGTCGGTGTGATAGACGCCTCGGATTTTCCGGTCTTTCCAGACTGGTACTTCTCTTGTAGTTGGATGCCGCAGCGTGTAAAGTTCTCTTGTGTTGGGTTGGCCCAATTTTTGAGCTTTGTCATCTCGTTCGCGACCTCAACAAACAACTCTGGCTGTCTATCAACAACGTGGGCAAGGTGGTTGAGGAAATTACGAAGTTCCGTACCGCGAGATCCTCTAGTTTGTTGGCTGTCGAGGAACGTCCTAATCTCGGCGCGCATAATCTGCTTGACCGTCTCCTCATCCTCGACGATATGGCGAAGGATAATCATCAGTGGGCCTTGAATGCGTGTACTCGACGTGACAGAAAGCTGCTTAGCCATGACGAATAAGCGCTGGATATTATTTTTCTCGCCCATGGCGACCGCCAGCTTGCGCGAGCGTGTCAAAATGACGAGAATGCGTAGCACCGCTAATGCGAGGGATTCATCCTTGCCGATACGTGGCAAGATGTTCAAGATAGACTCGAAAAGCTCTTCGCGGTGCTCGGTGGTGACGCAGTAGTCCTTGAGCTTCAAAACAGGCTTCTCCAAAGTTGCCGCGTCACTCTTTGGGATCGTCCAAGTAGTCTCGGATGGCATTCCGTCTTCGCTCAATAAAATCTCACCGATGAGCAAGATATGAGCAATCCATGGGGACGAGTCCTCAGACTTGTGTTCCTCAGAAAGCTTGACGAAAGACAGCAGGTTAGGAACATTTGACTTGAGTTCCGGTAAGGCAGCTGTCAGAAACTGCTTATCCTGCAGAAGAATAGCAAGCAAGTGTGCATACGCGGCCACCTTCTTTCCCACCTCTGCAACTTCATCTGACGAGAAAGATGCCAGTGCCATCACAAGAAGCTCAGCCATCTGGTCTCTCTCTGCGTCCTGGTTCTTCGACTTCGCAATCATTGCATGGATGAGATCCGCAACCTCAAATGTCAAATCGCCATGGGCACTGATAACTTCCAGACAACGGTCAGCGAGATCTTCGCGCAACTTAGCCCGTTCTTCGTCCAAATCATCCACAGTAATGATCTCCCCCTTCTGGTCTTCGATGGTCTTGGGACCAGTCGCCCATCTGTCGGGCAGGACAGCATCCTCGCCAGCGTTCGGGGGGGCAGTAGCATGAGAGTTCCCGGGTTGCATCTGCAACAACGGCCCTCCCTCCACAATCGAGCCAAGCAACTGCATTAGGTGCTGATTCCCTGCAAGAGATCCCGCAGGTGGATTTGGGGTGGCAGTACCGCTAGACGCGGCGGCAGGAGGATGTGGCTGTGGCTGTGCTGCCGATGGCGGAGAATAAGGTTCAAGCTCACCGCTTGGCACTCTATTGCGACCACCAGAACGATCGAGACGTTGGTTGGCACAGTATTCCAGAGCCGGAGTGTGGTTGTGGTTACAACGAAAGAGTGCTTCTTCTGCTAGACTGATGCCATACTCGCCACCAGGGGTACCAGCGCCGGACACCCTAAGCATCTCCATATTATCTCCGTTGGGCTTCCATAGGATTTTCTTCGTCTTGGCCTTGGTGATTGCTGTCTGTGATCTTTTAAAGGCATTCGTTTCGAAATCCTGATTCAGGATGTGGCGAATAATATTGATCAAAGTGCTTGGGATGACCTTTGCACCCTTTTCGAGAATATCAGATGTCCAGAGTTTGTGTACGGTCGGCAGAATGGCCATGCGGGTTTCAACGACAAGCTGACCTCCAGAGAAGTAGGCTGGATCTCCCGGGTCGCGGTCGGAGGTGCCCTTGGATAGGAAGTTCGACTGCGTAGAATCTGCAACATGCTTACCTGACGCCATAGTGCTGTAGAGAGCAAGAATGCTCCTGATTCCTATGGTGGCGAGGTCGTTTTTCAAAAGAAGTTCAACGTCGTTTGGCTGAAGCACCTTATGCGCATTGTCTGAGATCTCCTTAACAAAATAATCCATGATGCGGTTTAGATCGTCAAAACCCTTCCGCCTCATGAATGCTTGAAGAACAAACGTGATCACTTCGCCTGGACGCTCGCTCTGTCGCGCGTCATTTATCAGGATGTCCCTGACAGTGCCGAGCATGTAATCCCAGAAGGTGAAGACTTCGCTCGATACACTTATTCTCTCGCCTTCGTCGGTCTTTAGTTGCAATTGAGACATGACGGCTTCAACAATAGCATCTGCGATCTCGGCGTTCTTCTGTCTCTGAAACGCATCAAGCTTTTGTTTGCCGATAAGAGCTCGGCCCAATGTATGCAAGAAATTTGGCACAGTCGAGGTCACCTTAGAGAGAAGCGAGCGAAGATCGGTCCAGTTCTGATACTCCGGCCTGAGTTTCTCGTCTTCCTTCAGGACCGTTGGCGTAGATGATTGCGCTGCGACAGGTGGCTCACCAGCAGCAGGAACAGAGTCGATTGACGCGGATCCTCCATTTTGCTGCATGATTGCATCGAGTGCCTCACGAGTACCATCTGCTGTCGGCAGAGCCGTATCTGCCCCGCCGGCTGGCTGATAGACTGCATTCTTAACAGAGCGACGCCAAGATCTAGGAACTATCTTTGCGAGCTTGAATTCCTCTTTGGAACTTGCGCCAAGTATCGGCCCAAGGCTCTTGACCAGGCGCGTGTAATAGTCAGCGAGGTTGAGGGTATTGAATGGCTGTTTATCCCGAGCTGTGCCATATGATGGTGCTGTGATACACTGCTTCAAAGCTGCAGTCAAGTTGGTGAGAGTGATCAACGCCTCAGGGAGATGCGACCCTCGGATAGACAACTCGGGTCCCGCAGTGTTGTCAACACCAGACTGAACGAATGCGGCAAAATAGGCCTCATCATCACTGTGGCGAGTAAACGACAGCAATTTGTCGGCAGCAGCCTGTGCTCTTTTCATCAATGATGGAATAACGAGATGAGCCTTGTGGTCGGCCAGAGTGGCGATCACGGTATGCATATTTCTATGGGCACGCTCCTCCGACGGCGACTTAGCAAGAATAGGCAGTTCAGCGAGATCAAGGAGGTACTCCACGCCACCCTTCTCCATGAAAACAGTTCTGGTGCTAGGTTGAGCCAATAGGGTGGCGAGGAAGCCAGAGACAACATTGATGTAGGAAATCATACCGGTCCGGGACTTGACATCGCTTGCCGGACCATGTTCAGAGTCGGTTCCAGCCACGCCAGTCATCTCAGTATCTGCATTGGCCTCGGCAGACTGGTCACTAGAGAGGGCGGGTCCAGATAACACGATCTTGCCATTTGCATCCCTCCGACGAAGTTTCGCGCCCAGGTTCTTCTCTTGTGTTTCCTTCTTGCAGAAGTGGCTGACTCTTGCCACCATGTCCAGGGTTGCGTTCATGATGGCCGCCTTAAGAGGCGGGTGGTGCCTGATCAATTCATCAAAGGAGCCACCAAGAGCGCTAGGAAGACCTCCATCAGCCTCCAGTATTTTGACGTGAGCAGGACTCTCGAAAATCTCGAAATACGACTCTAGCACCTTTGATTTCATGAACATCTTCATTCCAGCATTGTTCAGGCAGAGTGCCCCAAACGCATCTGGAAGAACAGCCATAACGTCTCCGGATGCCATGATGTTCTTAGCTAATTGTTCTTCGCGTGGAGCTTCAAGCATTTGCTGAGTTGGAGGGTGAGGCCTAGTATCCGAGGAAACAAGACTTGAAAAGTCGTCGTCTCTAGCTGATGCGACGACTGGCGGATCCCTAGCGCTATCCTCAGCAGGCTGTCCAGATACGGACGCAGGACTTTCATCAGGAGATGGCTTAGGCTCATCTGTCTCGTGTAGTTCATGGCCTAGCACGGATTCTAAAACAGCTCTGCTAAGGCCTGCTTCAGATATGACGGCAAAACTCGTCGGCTCATTGTTGATGAAGTCGTTCAAGATGAACATAGTGTGAGTCCACACGGCAGCGCCGAACTTCTTGGCGTCGAGAATCACTGTTCTCATGGCAGCGAGAAGTGTTGGAGAATCCATAAGATTCCTCAACAAACGGTCAAAGTTTCCACCTTGGCCATGTGAATGGTTCATCATATGATGAATGAATTTGAACAGCCATCTGAGCGACTCCATTTGGTACCATGGGATCTCGTAATCAATGAGAGAATTGCGATACTGATTTGGAATCCCTCCACCACGATCTGCATTTTCTGAGGCGGATGTTACCTCATGGATGATGAGGTTTTGGAGAACGTCCATACCCTCGGCATCAACAAAGCTCTGGATACCATTTCTAGCAGCATGCACGATCGAGTCGAGAATGCGCAGAGATGTTGGGTAATTTCGCTCGGCTACAGCTGTGCGCAATCTCAAGATATCAACTAGTGACGGGACCAATCCAGCAGTCACGAGTTCATCGACAGCGCGTGGGAGGCTCAGAACGTAACCTATAAGGTTAAACAGAGTTTGATGCCAGTCATCAAACTCAGTTTGGTTTATTCCGACCTCTTCCGTCGCCAATTCGGACACGGCCATCCTAGTAGTGTACAAAAGCACTCCATGAGCGACGTTGGTACTGAGGGCATTACATATGTCTTGAGACTTAGTGCTATGCTGAGCAAGGGCAATCATTGTTAACAGAGCGATGGTTTGAAGTGGGCGTGGAATTGCGGTCTCTCCTTCCGCTGGTGGATGGATCAGCTCTGCCAGTTGATACACCAGTTGTAGACGTCTTGGCTCATCTCCATCTTGCTTCAGAACTTTCTCAATGAAATTGCTCTCTGAATAAATATACGCCAAATTTATGATAGCCATTAAACGGACAGCCAAAATATGTCTCCTCGTTTCGGCAGAATCGCTGAGTGCCTTTGCAACTCGTAGTTTAGAGAGCAAGGTGTACTTAGACGAATCTGGCACTAACGGGAGGTATTCACGGAGAATATCATGGGCAGGGGTATCCGATACCTTCTTGCCGGGGATATCTATGACCTTCAATGTCGAAGCTGGCTGTTCGTCACCAGGCAAACTCAGCTTTGGCGTCTCAATGTTGAGGACTGGGACGGTGTTTGATCGACTTGGGGTTGCCTCGGGCTCGTCGGTCGTGCTTCTGTTTGAGCGTCCTAGAGTAGATGAACGGCGAAGAGGTGTTGGTGTGACTGGAGCACCCTTCGCAGGTATAGCTGGCGCTGGCTCCTTGTCTTCCTTGGACGGCGCCTCGTAGTAGGAGATACGAACATTGGCCCAGTCCTTCCAATCCGTCTCTGGTTTTGCCGGGGACGAAGTTGATACTGGCTTCTTGTCCTTGTCACCAGAGTCTCTGACTAGTGACGCAAGGTTGTTAGCGTATGTGGTCACCGTGGACGCCTTCAGGGCTGGCGCAGGAAGAGCAAAGTATCCTTTCTCCTTCCCCTTTGGTGTGGCTGGAGTGTTTGGTGCTGCCGGGGCAGATGATTCGACAGTAGTCATCGTTGAGAATGGTAAGCACAGTTGGTGGACTCTGTCAAGATCAATGTTGTAATGATTGGCGAGAAGAGCTGCGTTGACAGAACGGTGTCCATGCCCAATCCTCTTGTAGGAAGCCTGGTAGCGCATTGCCAACTGGTGTCCGACGCCCAACGTAGCCACCAAGAGAGAGAGAGATGTGCTGTTGAGCAGATCGCTCAGCTGCGGGCTGCTGGCATAAATGCTGCGGTTGCCACAATTGTCAAGAAGAACTTTGGAGAACCTGAGAATCTTCTCCACAACCTCTCTGTCTCCCTCCAAACCGTATCCTAGATCGAAGAGCTGGGTATCCGTTGCGCCTCCTCTTTCAAGAAGATCGCATCCGAAGTCCATGACCTGCGGGCCCTTGTTGAGCTCATATCTGGTTACAAAAGCCTCCAGGTCGGTATCAAATCTGTTCAAGAGAGGAACCCAGTGGTACATGTCGCCCTTCGGAAATGGCCATCTTGTTGGGAAACTCTCGAGGAGCTTTGGAAGATCGTGCAATGGGACAGCCGCTGCTTCGTTGACGAACGAATCAACGAATGGAGACTAGCCAAATGCTGTCAGTATGAACCTAAAGGGTTAGGAATAGGGCGATAAACTCACCAGCGTCTCCCTGTGCTTGTGTGTCATGGTCTTTGTAATCTTAACCATGATGTCGGTAGGTGCGGCAGGACCGCGAATTCGAGTGTGGTGTTGTCCTCTACTCTATCTTCTCATCCACTTAACCTGCAGAAGGGTTTCCAGATTACGAAGGAGCGTCTTGACTGGAACAGCTCCGGTAAAACCGTGGAGATAGCAAGATCAGAAGCCGCTTTCCTAACAAATTGGATACAAACGGCCTGTGCAGAGGCGGAGTCTGTAGATTCTTTCAGGAATAGGATAGATGTTGTATAATAGGATCGCGATGTCACTGAAGTAGGGTTGTCTGGTGCGGAGACGTGCTTTCAGCCTGGTTGTCGCGTCGGAAGAGAGGTCGATATCGCAAGGTGATGATGTCCCTAGCAAGGTTGCGAAAGCGAGGGTGCAGCTCGGCTTCCGTAACGTTGATAAGATACAGGCTATCAAAGTGACGTCGTTCTCGCGTTGAAGATTGAGGGCAGATGTGTCGGCACGATTGCAGATATGAAATTCGCAGTTAATTAGAGAGATGTCAAGATGGAACAATGGAAGGGTGAGGTATCCCCAGCTCAAGGCAGAGCCGCTAATTTTTTGGAGGCGTCGGAAGCCCGCGTATCGCTAGCCGTGCATCGTGACGCTGTTTCTTCAGCAGGGCAGGGAAGTCTTGCACCTCACAACTCCGCTTCGAGGGGGGGATTTTTTTTTTTGAGTTTCCGAATAATAGCTACGAATAGATTCCACTTCATTCACCGAGCTACACTATGTTAGTGGCAACCCAAAATTAATTTCATGCATGCCACAGTGAACACAAACCATATGGGCGAGGCTGCAGCCTCGTGCCAAATCCACGCCGTTGCCAACATCTTCTCTCCCCAATGGTACATCTCAATCTTTCTAGGTACGCATCGCATGTATTTTTTAGTCTATTTTTGGCTCGGCTCATGTAGCTTTTGGACGCCGTATTAATCACTGGAAGCTGACCAGTGCAACTGCTTGTGAATATTTGACTGTATTTCACCTTCGCTTGGGAGAGACACTATCTGAACCAGACCTGTTGTTCAGTAAAGCTCCTTTCAATCCCGTTATTCAGAGTCTTCTAAGCGCCAGCACAAAAGTGGTTCGTCCTTGCCGCACAGCTTAGGCCATTTACCATTAAGAAAGGTTATAACTAGAAATGTGGAACTTGTTCCTTCTTTCTTGATCGGCTATATCTGATGTTTGATCTAGTGGTGAATCTTGTTGACCAAGAAACCTTGCTGGAAAGGAAGATAAATGGGGCATGCATGGACAAGATCACCTGTTTAACAGGTGTAACTACTGTGGTTTATGTGGCTAAAATTGTTTGAACAACACATCAAAACCAGGTCTATTTCCTTCAATCTGGATGTGTTTGGTTTCATGAAAAAGAGTTAAGAGCATGCTACCTTTTGAATTCTGGTTAAATAAAGAGCAGCCAATCAAAGGCAATCGGTTCCTGAAACAAGTGGCAGAGAACACCAAGCCTGTATAGGCAAAGTGCTGCCTTTCCTCCTGTTTGAAGCTGATGGTGTCAATGGCTTCCAGTACGGTTACCAGGCATCTCTCTCACAACCCAGGGCCAACTAACAGGAGCCTTAAAACCTGATTGACCGAGAACCTTAATAGTGTACGATATATCTGTGGTTGGAGTTTGCTCAAAATAGTACAAAGTTGCTAACGAGGCTGAGATGACTACCCCATGTGCTTCTTAAGCGTATTCACACCATTTGCTGTGGTTGATTCAGTGATGCAGTGAGGAGGATAAATTCGCGTCAAGAATAAACTCCTGTTCCACCCCAAACATCAACAAAACATTCTGATCCAGGTTTTTATATGTAGCGATCAACTATAAGCTCCGTGAACAAGATCACCTTGTCGAAGCTTGAATATCCATAAATCTGTCCGCGTTGTACTCTAATTGACAGCTTCCTGCCCCACCGCGTCCAAAAATAAGATTGCCAAGCTTACAGGGAGCTCCTGAGAAGCTATCATCGCCCTTTAGCGACGGGACTCGTACTCCAGGGACAACTTCGAACATCCTTGCCAGAACGCAAAGGACAACAAAAGTCCAAGGCTCAACGGCAAGAACGAATAATAAATCCTGAACCATTCGAGTTACCGAAGCGAGTCTTTCCTCAGCAACACACATCCGTCTGCAAGCGCGAGCAGAGGACTTCGATAAACATTGAATCTGAGGAGCGGTTACCCGCAGGTCCTCCCTTGATGGATCGCTGAGAGCAGTTCACGCCGAGAAATAATTCAACCCTGCCACGTCTCAAAACAACTGTGCGCCAAATAGGCATACATACTCGCAATGGCGACCCAAGAAGTAGTAGATGTTATCCCGAAGGAGGTCATATCACCAATGCCAACGGTGCCTGGAGATTTCGACAGTGCGGAGAGCGTAAGTTACCTAGCTGGCCACAAGAACCTCCACCAGGGACAATGAGTAACGAATGTCATGCAGGATACGTTTGAAGATGCTGCGGCCACACCACCAACCAAACCAGATGACGCAGTACCACCTCCTTCGATCTCGCCGGAACGCTCTTTGACGGGCTCAAATATCCCCAAGGTTGCGGATGCAGATGCTCCGGAAGCACCAGAGAAACCGACAGTGGATACCACAGCACAAGTTACCCATAGCGAAGAGACGCCATCTCCAACTACAGGCCAGCCAAAGTCACCACATCTTACCACACATCGTCTCTCGGCCACCAGCTTAGACAACGTCAACTTGGGAGACGAGACGGATGCTAAGCCAGTTTCGCCGATAGGTAAGGTCTTCTTGGCGAAAGCTCTGCATAAAAATTGGATGATGTACAGCTGCTAATTCTCTTTCAGCAGAGTCGCCAGCCGAAGTCGCAGAGGAGACGGCGCCTGCTCATAAGGCTGGTAGAGGAGGATGGTTTGGCTCGGTGAGCTCTATATCACAAGTGCCGCCACCGGCGCCACCAAAGGACAAGCCGCAGCCAGCTCTGCCACCAAGAAAACTCACCGGACCATTCTCGTGGCTCTCAAGGGCTTCCACGAAGGCCAGTAACGAGAGCTCCGTGCAACGCAACCCTTCGCCAGGGACGGCCGACCGCAGAAACACAACTTCCTCGGTGGCTACAATTGGCAGTAATCCAGATCTTATGTTGAATAAGCTTGACGAGAGCGCCGAGCCCTCAAATGGCAGCGCAAGACCTGCGAGGAACAGTTTGCGTGACCGCTTCAAGTTGTTGAGATTGCGGGAAGAGGCAGGAATCACTTCGCTCGGAGACGAGAATGACGAGATTCCGCCCGTGACGACGGTTGTTGGTCGTAAGCAGAGTATAACTGCTGCTGACGGAAAGGCAATTTCACCTGGACCGCCGAGTCCACAGTCGACAACTTTAGATTCATCGTTGGCTCCTGGCATGGCTGTAGGCATGACATCGGGCCCACCAGCAACTGAGGAGGTCGATTGGGATCTGTGGCAATCCGTAGTGAATGAGGGTCCAGCTGCCGTAGCAAGATCGAGTCCGGAGGAATTGAACCAGGCTATCGCGAGCGGAATACCAACTGCTATTAGAGGTGTTGTGTGGCAGGTGCTGGCGCAGAGCAAGAACGAGGAACTGGAATCTGTGTACCGCGATCTATTGGCGAGAGGCACTGAGCAGGATAGAGATCGTGCCAGTATGTCGAGTGGTGGAGCAAGCCAGACGTTTTCCAATGGGAAGGATAGGGATACTACTTCTTCAGCGTCATCAGTGCACTCAGAGTCTTCTTCCGGTGCGCACAAAGCTTCGTCATCGCCGAGTGACAGAGATCCTGAGCAGTTGGCAAAGGCTCAGATAGCTGCCATGGCTGAGCGGAAACGAAAGGCGAAGGAGGATGCGTTGTCGCTGGTGCGACTCGAGAAGGCTATCAAGCGTGATCTCGGTGCGAGGACGAGTTTCTCAAAATTCACTGCCAGCGCTGGCCTCCAGGATGGTCTTTTCAATGTGTGTAAGGCGTACGCACTCTTTGACCAAGACGTCGGTTACGCTCAAGGCATGAACTTCTTGTCGATGCCACTCCTGTTCAACATGCCTGAGGAGGAAGCTTTCTGCCTCCTTGTTCGCCTCATGAACCAGTATCACCTTCGTGATCTGTTCGTCACCGATATGCCAGGGCTCCACAAGCACCTCTATCAATTCGAGAGGCTGCTGGAGGATCTGGAGCCTGCCCTGTATTGCCATCTGCATCGCAAGCAAGTCACGCCTCATCTGTACGCGACGCAGTGGTTCCTGACCTTGTTTGCGTATCGCTTTCCGCTGCAGCTTGTGCTACGCATCTACGACCTCATCTTGAGCGAGGGACTTGAGGCGATTTTGAAGTTTGGAATCTGTCTGATGCAAAAGAATGTGGCAGCTCTTCTTGCTATCCAGGATATGGGGCAACTCACCATTTATCTTAGGGACAAGTTGTTTGACGTGTATATTGACCAAGCGCCAACGCCAAACTCCATCCTCGAGTCCGGATTCTTTGGTAGCTCCGGCCATAGCATCGATAAGGAGGTATACCGTGCAGACCAGCTTGTTCAAGACGCTTGTGCTGTAAAAATCACCCCAACTATGTTGACTGCGTATACGGCTGAGTGGGAAGATAAGTCGCGAGCCGAGAAGGAGAGAGAGCTTGAGCTCGAAAATCTGAAGGCTATAAAAGAGTCTTTGACGCTGAAGGTCCGTCGTTTGGAAGAACGTGTTCAGGAGCATGATTCCGAGCACGCCGCTCTGGCCACCGAACTGGTGAGGACAAAGGTAGAAAACGAAGAGCTGAAAGAGGATAATGAGGGGCTGAAGACTAAGGTCGAAGAACTAAAGTTCATCGTTGAGAAACAACCAGGCGAAGTAGAGGAAAGAATGCAGGCACAGATGGACGTCCTTATGAAGAGGAACCAGGAAGTGCATGGAGAGAATCAAAGGCTAGAAGGTGAGATGGAGGAAATGGAGAGAACCCTGGTGGAGACTAAGATGGCGTACGCAGAGGTAAGTGAAGTCTACAACATTTTGTGCGTATAGAGTCTGGGTGCAGAGCTAACCAGCAACAGGTACAATCGAACCATGAGACCCTTCAGCGCCGGCTCAATGACCTGAGAAAGGCTCTGGATTAAACAGATACCCCTCGTTTTGACTACTACAAGTACGATTGATGAAGACATGCTTTGTTATTGCTTGTTCAATTGAATTCCTGGTTAATCTGCTTAGCGTTGAAGTTTCCTGCATTTAGCATGTTAATGGATAGCACAGCATGTTAATGGATAGCACAGCATGAGAACCGAGTGTTTACCAGTTCACGATTGTATATACCTTTTGTTCCGGCGGGAGACAGAAAATGAATTGACATGGAGGATCATGGACGGATGCATGGTTAGGACCGGTTGGGGGCCGGTCTTCGCTGGACAAACACACAAGACATTGGCTTAGAAACTGCATGGACTGGATTGTATGGAAGAAAATGATTGTTTAGGAGAATAGCTAGAGTCAATATTATAAGTCGTGCTTCCGTTACCTCCTTTCCGAAGTGAAGTCTGCTACTGACATTTAGGGTGGCATACTCAAAAGCGGTCAAGCTGCCGTTATGGACCAATGTCATGGCGATCCTTCTAGTCCCCCGCCGCAAAGAAAGGTGCCGAGGCTCGCAATTGGGCTACTGTCATTGGCTGCCTTACAAGCCACCCGCAAGGTCGACTGAATTTCTGTTCCTGGCTGTCAACAGAGCTCCTGCTGGATTTTGCCATCGCCAACCTTCTGGTTTCAATTGAGCTCTCAGTTGAAGTAGAAACACCAGTCACGATGACTAACATCACCTTGACCGTTTCCGCGCCTCGTAAGTATCTCAGCTACTCCTTGTAGCGATCTTTGGAAGCTCTCAACAATTTTCCCACCTTGTTGGCACACCATGTGAAAGTGGCAGGAGGCCAGCAGAAATGAAGAGTCGTACTGACAATTGTGTAGCTGGCAAGAAGGCCATTCGCAATCTTCCATCCACCATTGAGATCACCTCAACCACCACCGTCGAGGAGGCCAAGAAGCTCCTGGCTAAGGCCACACGCACCCGCGACCACCACCGCCTCGCCATTGTCGACCCAGAGACCAAGTCCATTGTCAAGGACCGCACCTCTCTTCTCGCATCCCAAGTTGGCGTCGCCTCCCAATCCGCCATTTTTGTTAAGGATCTCGGGCCACAGATCTCCTGGCGCACCGTTTACCTCGTCGAGTACGCCGGCCCACTCTTCTTGGTCGCGCTCCTTGCGGGTCCGCTCCGCCCATACATCTACCCAGCCTCCATCTTCGGCGCGCCACAGAAGACGTTGAGCGATGTTCAGGTCATGGCTGTCTGGATGATGCTCTTGCACTTCATCAAGCGCGAGCTGGAGACCATCTTCGTGCACAAGTTCTCTGCTGCTACCATGCCAGCTGTCTACGTTTTCCGCAACTCCTTCCATTACTGGGTGCTGGCCGGCTTCAACATCTCCTACTGGATCTTCGCTCCAAACTCTGCTGCTGCCACCAACTTGGCCGATCTTTCGCCGTCGGTTCGGCGCCTCATCTATGGTGGTCTCGCTACTTACATCTACGGCGAGCTTGCCAACCTTTACACCCACATCGTTCTCTCCAACCTTAGACCAAAGGGAACTACTACCCGTGGTATTCCAAAGGGATTCGGCTTCAACTGGGTTACCTGTCCAAACTACCTCTTCGAGATCGTTGCTTGGATCGGTATCCTTATGGTTACCCGCTCGCTCGCTACCGTTTTCTTCATCGGTGTTGCCTGGTTCATGATGCATAAGTGGGCTGTTGTCCGTGAGAAGAGATACAGAAAGGAGTTTGCTGGAACTTACCGCCCGCACAAGTACCCATTGACTCCATTTTTGGCTTTGCCAATTCGCAAGGAGAGAAAGTAAATTTAAAGTGAAGGTGGTGTGAGGGTGCACGAATATAACATTTAACTACATTTCTTTCGACATTTGGCAAACAGGATCGGTGCATTCGTTTGGAGGTACTGGCTCTCGGTCTTCTCGTGAATTCGCAATTTGACCTCCCTCTCGGCTGAGCTGAGAGATACAACATCTTTTCACTTTTACCACTAACCAGAGAGGATGAAAACGAGGAAAGAATTGATTAAACTTCTCATTAATATCTGCCAACTAATTTGTGGACAGAAAAGTCGATAATGATTTCGATTTTTGCCGCTAGCTCATCTTCAAACCACGGGTAGTTTTGAAAGATAAATCGGCTCGCCAACTTGCAGCGATTAGAGTCTATACCGGGTCTAAGTTCGTCGTCGCCTCTGGCAAGCAGTTTGCTAACCGGTCCACGAGCCAAAGTTCTACTGAACGTTGAGTTAACCGGATTTTGATCACATGGCAGCGAACAAAGTCGAAATCGATTTCTATTTCGCCATCACGTCGGGTTGAGCAGTTTGCTAATTGGTTAAGTGATTGTGGTTACTCTCAACAAGTCTTAATGCTCACCGGTCGGACGACAATGAAGTCGAATTCTGCGCTCTGTTAACCGGTATTCCCTTTTTGAAGTCGATTACCATTTTGATAACCAGGTTCTTTCCAATGTTCTCTGAGGACTCTATTCTTTGGCGCCTTGTTAATCGGTGTTCCTCTCGAGAGTCCATTACTATTTTGAGAATAAAGTTCTCTACTGTGTGGTTAAGCTCCCTTGCGACTTCCATAATAACTACCAACGGTTAACCAGTTTTAATCTTTCTGGTATATTGCCATCTTAAAAATGGTGTTCTTGACTGATTGGATCTTTTTCTCTGAGCCCTCTGCTTTGCTAACCGGTTTTTGTATTCGAAATTCCATTATCGATTGATAATATAGTTTGCCGGGACTTGCTGTCGTCTTTCAAGTATTTGGATTGTTAACCGGTTCCCATATTCAAAGCCCATTACCACTTTGAAAATAAAGTTCTCTCCTGGTTGCCGGATGTTGCGGCACCTTTGTTAGCGTCTTTTGGTCCCTGGAAGTTGATCACCAATTTTGCTGTAGGTCAACCGTCTCTGTCCTCATTCTGCTACACACAAAAGACAAGTGATGTCTCAAAAAAACTGTTTAGCTTGGAGACAGTAAGAGGTAATGCATGAGTGTACGAATATACCACATAAGTGCATTTCTAATATTGATACTTTGCGAAGCACAGCTCATCGCATTATCCTTCTGTTTTTCCTCCTCGTGCAATAAGTGCACTATATCCACCTGAAATATCACTTACCTCTATGCTTATGCCTGCGCCTCAGATATAATATACAAAAGGCAACTCACCTACCTCTTGGACTGCTTCCTGTCCTTTCCGCTGTCAGTCTTTTCGTTCTTCCTCTGCTGTTTCTCCTGTCCATTGTCCGCAACGCATCCGGGACAAGGCCTCAAGGAGCCAGCCCAAACGATCCGTACGACGCATCGGAAGCCGTCACGCTTGTTGGTGCACTCCTTTACGGAAGAGTAAATGTCGCCGCAGCTGTCGAAGTTGGTACGGGTGGTGATACACATGTTGTGTGTGTGGTAGGGTGTTCTGTGAAGGTGGTCTGATGGTATGGTGGAACTTGTATGGTAGAAATGGTCAGAGTGGGCATTATTATATAGAGGATTCCGATCTAGTGAGGATTCAGACGAAACGATTGTTTCCAGTCGAGATCGAGTACATTGGCCTTGTTCAGAAAGGAGACAATGGCAGGGCTAACATTTCGAGGTGATGGTCCAAGATGCTTGAGTGCAAATTATTCTTGGACAAAGAAAATAAGGGTGTCCACAATTCACTAATTTGCATTGAGGCTCAGTTCAGTCCCCAACACAATGGACCCTTTCACGGCTTACGCAATCAGAAGGTCTGCATCTAAAGAAAGTGTAGCATCAGGGGAACAAGGCCGTCTTTGCTTTCAAGGGCTTGTCCGACGCGCAAGGCAATTCGCCATCCTCTCCTGGGCAGATTCAACAGTGAAAGAAAGGAGGCCTTATCGACGACAAGATAATTAGCCTTGAGCGTCTCATCCGTCCTGAAGGCCCTTGTATTATTGTTCCTCAACAATTTAGTTGTTCTCTAAGCATTCTGAAAACAAGAATATTGTGCCGAATACAGCTGAAGTCCGCTTGTCTATGTAACCACTTCTCACTTCCATGAGAATATCATAAGCCATAGTCAGCTGAAACCAGTTAACCAACAGCTACCTAAACACACATACACGCAGAAACCTTGTAAATCATTCAGAGAGTCCGCTTTACCATCGGCGGCCACATTAAAAACCACACACAAATTTGCCCAGGAAAAGAAGGAACAAGGACGGTGCTGGCGCGGTGGAAAGAAGGCTGGAAGTAGCTAATCCGCCGGCAGGTATATGTAAACCCAAGTCTGTTTTCTCGAAACAAGAAGCCAACCGGTTTTCGACCAAGCGCCGGGGTGGAAATTTAATTCACATATCAATCCTACATGTCATTTCATGATCTTTTGATTCTTGAATCTTGCGTGGTAGATGCCTTCCGATTTTTCTGCAAACGCCAGGATAAACTCTCAATTCACGTTACGATTTGCATGTCAATTTCATGATCTTTAGTACTCAAGTTTTGGCAGGCGAAAGCTAGCTAGTTTATCTAAATATGCAAACCTGATGCTGCTTTCCTGCATCTTGACTTCTGATTCCTACAGTGTCTGGTGTGCAATTGTGGGTTTCTCTTATAACCTCCTGCGAATAACCGATCGGCCAGCCCGAAAGCTTGTCAACTCTATTTTATGGGATTGAATTACAGAATAGCAAGAAAAATTATATAATTAGCCCCTATAGCTCAGTGGTAGAGCGCGTCACTAGTAATGACGAGGTCTTCGGTTCAACTCCGAATGGGGGCAAGAACAGTAATCAGGCATTGATCACATGGAAACATGCGCCGATGTTCCTGGTGGCTTGTTACGGCCGGATGGTGTAGTTGGTTATCACGTATCCTTAACACGGATAAGGTCCTGGGATCGAACCCCAGTCTGGTCATCTTTTTGCTTATGCTACCTTTGGTATTGGGGAGTCGATCGACTGATACTGGAGAGCAGAAGTTTTGCTGGTAGCTCGAAAGTGCTCTTCCACCTCAGCCGGCGTAACTGTCGTAGGAACGCTGGATATGGCTCTGGGCGTCAAAGTGGCTGAACCTGAAAGTTAATCATTTCTAGAGTTCGGCAAAAGCAGCATT
Organism: Antarctomyces pellizariae; assembly: GCA_010623925.1. Lineage (NCBI taxonomy): Eukaryota > Fungi > Ascomycota > Leotiomycetes > Thelebolales > Thelebolaceae > Antarctomyces > Antarctomyces pellizariae. The sequence continues at coordinate 87,275 of WCAA01000080.1, forward strand.
TGGTGGCCGATGTAAAAGCTCCGAGATTCGATGATTCTGCACAAGCACGTCTAAGCATCAAACATATTTAATAATCTGACGGCCATGATTTCCGCTTGCCATTTAAATTCGTCCCATCAGGGAAGTGCGGCAAAGCGTGGGAGTCTGAGGTTTGACTCCTCGTCAGAGAGTAAAACCTTCCGTAGGGGCTTCCCTGTGAGCTCATTCTCAGTGTATACTTTTGCTGTTTTGTGCGGTGAGATATGGTGTCCATGCAGCCTCACGAGATGAGGACCATATCTACTCGTGCTCGCAAGAATCAAACGGCATCTCCGAAGCACTTGCTCATCTTAGCGTGGGGGTGCTGTATCTCCTGCACACCCTTATCTCGCATCAACACCACCCCATTCATCGTGAATATTGTCAGGCAGCCAAGCGCGCAAAGTCATGCGATCAAAACCTGGCCAGCCAATATATCGGCCACTCCAAGGCGGCAACGATTTATCAATAGTCGCTCATAGCGCTTGATGGCGCAAGTCATAACATAAAGGCGGCACGTATCGTGATTTGGCCGTGTTAGTGTCGAAGAGTTATTAACCCCGCAATCTGTGTTGGCACTTGGCCGTACGAGTAGGGGTACGAGGTACGCACTTGGCTTGAAGTCCGCCTCAGTTGCACACCATAGTGTTACCAGGGAAGATCAGCAAACATAGCGCCGTACCGCCATAAACTGGTCGGAGATGCTGGTGAAAGGATCGCGGCCGCCTAATGTGGCACTCGGGACTTTCCATCCTAATCACAGGGGCTTTAGCCACTTCCATCGTGTGTCTCCCACCTGAAAATACCGCTTTGACCTGGTACGAACTCGTCACTACTACATTGCGACGTTGTGACTGAGCAACGCAGGTTAGAATGTTGGTGGTTGTACGGAGAGATTCTTGGAGGATTGCGACGCTGTCTCAAGAGTTGAACATCAAGGTGGTGCGTGGTGGTTGTGATTGGTAGGCTAGGGCGGCATTGGTCAGCTCGATTTATGGCGGCAGCGCCTCTCAGAAATAATATGTTGGATGATGTGGGCGCGTTGGTGTGGGCGCATTGGTGCGCTGAGGCGGCAGAGAACATCGCTCATGTGCTGTATGCCGCAGAAGCTGTGGGATTAGAGATGTGAGACTGATGATCTGAAAAAGGCAAAATGTGGTGAGTAAGCGGTGCAGAGGACAACGCTGTGTAAGGCGGCGAGGTCCTTGGTGTCGAATTTGTCGACGTTACACACATATCGAGATCGGAGTTCACACCAATTCCTCGGAGAAGAAGCAGACAAGGAGATTTGTTCGAGGTTACACAAACTAAAAGCTTAGCTGTCTCGAATTGTCAATATACCCAACAGCTGAGCAGCACTCGCAGTATAAACATTCCGTCTAGCGATGTCTCAGCGCTTACCAGACGGAACACGAGATGCAAATTTCACGCCCGTTGCAGCATGAAATAAACTATATGGAACCTCCTTGCTTCGCTAGTGAGCTTCGCTGCCAAGAATGTGATTTCTCGCAGCTCGGCGAGACTTTTTGTGCTTTGCAGGAAGCTTCACAGGAAGAATGTGGCAAGTCATAGTTTCGTGCAACGTGAGACAGAGACAGAGACAGGTCGGAGACTTTCACCATGCGCTATGAATGAAACTGAGACATTGTTTTTAGGAGCCAACTCCACTTTGACCGTCATCTTCGCATGGGGTCCGTATGTTGAACTGTAGGAAGGGATTTGACGACATAGATGCAAGGCTAACCAGTTTGTTAGGTTAGCTCTTGGCTGTGACGATGACACATCCACAAATTCAATGTCAAAAGAGAAGAGACGTTAGTCGGTTAGTATGACCTGGTGGATATCGAGACGAGACCTTTGATGACGGCGCGAGCGGTGTTTACAAAAGAGGTTAAGGTGCGACAAAGGCAGGTAGAGCCAAACGATTAGTTAGCCACCATACCGAGAAAGCTCTAAATTTCGAAGTTTATATACAAATTGAAATCTAACTCTCTCTTCGTGTGTCAAGCTGGTTAGCGGCCTGTCCCAATGAGATGTCCTAAACTTCAATCGGTATACAAATTGAAATTTAACTCCACGTTCGGGTGGAGAACCGGTTAGCAAGCATCGACCTCTGCAGCTCAAGTTTCAATCCATAATTACACTCTGTACTCTCAGCAATGAGCGATAAGGCCCCGAAGAACGACAGCGGCTACGTGCATCTCGTAAGCTTGACCATATCTCGCCGGTATGTCGGCGGCCTTCGAGTGACGACTTGCCTTCATCCATAACTTCACGAAGCACGGAATTTCGGCCGTCTTAAAGAATCCTTCTACCGTCTATAGCAACACTGACATACTTTACATTGCCAACAGGTTGCTGATATTCTTTCTCAATTCGCATTTCAATTCCAATGAGCAGTTTGGCCATTTCAGTAAATGTGACAACTTGTTGCTGGTGCTGTTTGTCAATTTTACGAGTAGTTTCCAACTGCTAACCCTTCTCGTGGCCGCTGCTGATCAAACAGACCTGTCCGTTAAATAAATTAGTAAATTTGTGTGATAAAAGTTTGTCTAGGGCCGACAATGTCTATTCCACAACCTCAGCAAATAGATTAGCGCTAAGTTTTTCAATTTGCAAGTCGGTATCGAAGTTCTGTGTGATGACAGAGGGAGGCGGCGCGATAGTACCTGAAGACGCCCTCCAGCTGCTCAATCTGGGAACTGAGAAGGCGAACATGTTGGATGATGACCACATTCGGCTTTTCACAACTCGATCCACTTCTCAGATCGTGTTTCTTCCACACCCAGACCAAGATCTCGGAGCGATCCGCATCTCGCTTTGCCGTTTCGCATCCTCTCTTATCTCGCTTTGCTTCAACTGAGGAGCTATCTCCTCGAATTCGTCTCTTTCATGTTGTTAACAACTCTCTGTCGTCATGGACCTCCATCGAAAATCCTAACAAATAATGCTCTTCCCGTAGGTCCTGCGAGTATATCACCCGGGGAATAATACGAAGACGGCCCCATTTGACACAGAGGCGGCGCTGCCACACAAATCGACCCATGCTAATCACATCGCAGGTGCCGACTTCAAGGCGACTTTCGAGTAAACATAGCAAGAGCCCAACGAAAGTCAACGAAGAAATTGATAGTCCAAATTAAAGATCGGATTACAGCAAACAATCTTGCCTGCAGAAATACGCTTACTTCGTTGTGCTGAAATTGCGGATTACACTTGGTATGTTTGGCGCGACCGATTCATCGATAACGCGTAAGTGTCGTTGCTGCTGAGCGGTGAAGCAGACTACTCCGTGACAGGACATCTGGCCGCTACTTCTGTATGGGTCGAAAATGGCTGGGTTTTGGCGCAGTTCTCCAACGATACTTGCGACTTTTGGGGCCGTCTTCGTATCATTTCCCATATCACCCGTGTCTCAGATAACCGAGATCTCGCTTGGCCGTAAGCGCACGCATTGTTCACTCTGCCCGTCTCGCTCGCTTGTGAACGATCCTCCACCGAACAGGAAGAGCTTGCCCGCAACGGTCCGTAGTCGAATGCGAGATTGGATGCTGGCCGCCTTCAATAACAGATCGGCGAGAAAGTTGGCCGAAGTCGCTGATGATTGTCCAACAATGCTTCCAGATTGGTGATTACTGAATCTCAGATAACGGCCGGAAGCGCTAAACCAGTTCGACAAAGATAGATGGAATACTCAATCTCAACGGCGGCTGATGATGACTGTTGACGCGCACAGAGCCTTCGATTACGACACAGCGCTTGTTGAGGATATCGAGCGGCTACGGGAAATTGAGATTACGGAATCGAGAGCTTTCGTCTGTGCGTGAAGGCGATGCCGATGAGCGCACTGACTCTAGTTACCCTGAGATTGTGCGGCGTACGGATACGGCGAGTGCTCAGAGAGAAAGGTGGCGCCGCCTTCAAGAGTTGAGGGTGCGTTTTGAGGGCGGCTGGCGATATTGCGACCGCATGGTGCCCTAGCCTGAGTTGGCATGCTGAGTATGCCTCACTTGAGGCATGATGATACTGCAGCGTGAGAAGACGACAGTCTGAAAATAACCAAACGATTGACAACAACGAAGTACAACAATACCCAATATGATCGGCAAGTGTCTGATACCCCGAGTTTCACAGTTCTGATACTGACCCTGTTTGAGGTTCATTCGCTGATGGCAGTGAGGAGTAAATCAACAGATCGTCGATCCGAATCCGCAGTATCTCCATACTTCTCTCATCCGTCTATTATCACCTCCCACTTTCTTCAATATTCAGGGTCTCCTCGTCACCTTCGTGAGAATCAAAGTGGCAAGACTCAGCCTTCCCATCGTTCCTCAATCAAGAATGACCTGCAGCATATCCTTGCACTCCTCTCTCGTGCATCAGGAACCTGAATCCTGGCCCTTCAAATGAATTGGTTTCTGCAGCGTGATCGCGATGGTGTGGCCGCCTTCAATCGATGTGTCAAGAAGCTATCGTGAGTGGTTGGCACACCGTCAATATGCCGCATAAGCACGCTGAATGGCTGCTGGCCAGACCAGGAAAAGGATATGAGTGGCTGGTGTCGACGATCAATTGATTGGCATCGTCAATGTGCTTCACAAACTGCGTCTGCCAAGCGATCAAGACCAGTTTGGCAGTGTGACAGTCTATCGAGTGTCTGAGCGCCGACAAGGGAGTTTGGGGAACGGTTTCCGCAAAGTGTCTTCTTCAGGCTGTCCACAACCCGGAAGGTTCTAAATCCAGCACAAGAGCCTTGCTCTTGACGCTAAAAGAATCGAATCGCTGAAAGCCACTTTGGCGAGAAACGGCAAGGTTGCAACGCTATCGATGATTGGAGGAAAGGAAAGGATCGCCTGACCATCAATTTCAAACATGGCGAAAGCTGAGGGAAAGGGAGCGACAGCGTGGGAGAAGATGAGAAATGATGAGTTCCTCCGTGGAGGAGAACTGAAGGAAAGTGGCGTTGGAGTAATTGTGGTGCTGTCAGTCCAAAGCTGCCACGAGGAAGTGGAGATGCGAGGAATTAGCGGCCTGCTCTGCCACGTAGAGTTCTGTAGGACCTTGTTAAGGACAAGTTCCACTCTTTTCCGTCTGCGAAGGAGACTCGCTGGAGATGGAATCCCTCCTGAGGAACTCAAACAGATAAAAGCCTTTGCTTACGCTGAAATCCCCATATTGTAGCCCAATCTGAAATCTCAACTCAGCTGAGTTGCCCAACGAACAGTCAGCCTTTGGACGGTTCGTGAGCAAGTCTTCCAGAAGAGGCCATCGGCGTGGCCCGTGTCTTACACACATGGTCTTACAGCTTTTTGCGTGGCTCGCGCGGCTACGAATAAGATGTAGTGCGTGCCTGTCGTTGAACCCTTGACCGTTACAACACATCAAGCGAATGACGAGCGTCGGACAGGCCGAGCAGCAATTGGCCGACGATGATAAATGTCAACAGGTGCGAAGGCCAGTATCTCAAGCTATGTGTGCCGAATCAGCTGGCCTTGTGCTTGGGGCGTTCGAAGATTGATGAGGAGTCGAGATAGAAAGATTATGGGTGGTGAAAGGGGTGGGGGTCCAGTTTGATAGCCGAGTCGCTTAAGCGGATAGCTCTGCAACCACTAATCTATCTCGACACAGCGTGCGCTTAGCCTGCAGCATTGGTGTGTTGTACGGAAAACTCTACTCACTCCCCACCATCTGCTTCCTACTCGGCCACTGCCGTCTGCTTCCCTAGGGTGCGGTGCATGCTGTCCAAGTCGGATGTGGGACAGCGTTTTGCCGCCTCTCACAGCGTCTCTTTCCCATAATCTCAGTGTTGCAGCGACAAAAGTGGTGTGGCCACGCCACTGAGAGCACACCACATCGCTCACCAATCTGCCCATTCTGAAACGGCCGGTGCGACATGGCGAAAAATTCTCGTTAGTTGGTCTTCTCGTCACAGTGGTCGGCGACAGCCTATAGGCAAATTTAAAACTCCGACCGCTATGCTTCAAGATGGATTCGGCGACGTGCGCTGCTGCCGTGGTCCTCAGTTATAAAGAATATGCGCTGCATAGTAGATAATGCCTCAGTACTCCAGTGCCCGTCTTGAGCCCGTCTTGAAGCCGTATCAAGCCTTCGTTATCCCAACACCCACTCATTTCTTCCATTGCTCAGTCGCCATAGAAAGTCACATTATCACCAGTTTCTTCCCTGCTGCCTTTTCTCCACGATAGCTAGTCTTGGTGTTGTCTTACCATCTAGTTGGTAAGGAAGATGAATGATCATCTCAGACTCGTTGCTCTGTCAGCTCGCACTCTACCTCCGTACAGCACCTTGCACTCACCATTGAATCTGAGTCTTGTGTCACAATCCCCTCATTCTCAGGGCATGCTGAATCATCAGTCAGCACCAAGCAGGTTTCGTTCCTCGTAAAGCAGCAATTGCAGCCTGCTGCCGAACCAACAAATTATTTGCGCGCAAAAGCAGCAGGACAGCCTGATCGGCGATCCTCTCCAGCCAATGACTGGTTACCACAGCTACTTCAGGCAGCGTACTGTCCCGCTTGGCCGTTGCAGCAGCAGGCAGAGCGAAATGATGATGCGTCTCAAGCGCTTTCCTAGGCCTCAGTCATAAAGTCCCACGCACGGCAAAACCTTCCCCTCTCTTGTTCCCTAAGTTTTGCTGCATGAGGCGATGTCAGGTCTCACCAACCTCACTTCCGTGAGCGCAAATTCCACAGCCAACGTGCATCCTCTGGAATATTCAGGCAACACCCAAAACTCCTTTACTCTGAGAACCCTTGCCCAGACTCGCGACAGGCAGCATAAGTGGAGAAGGGGACTTGCGTGAGTACGGAATAGCGCTGCCATGGCGTTACCCGTTCACGTTCTTCCCCTTGGAGGTTAGGCCAGTGCCAGATTCGGTTTCTTTGCTGCTAATCCCACCAGAACAAGTTAGCAATTTACTGGGTTAGCAAGAGACGCGGATGAGAAGGTGCCTGACTCCGCGACTCGTGCCAATCGCACCTTGGACATGGGTGCTTTATCGAATGGAAAATGCTGCTGCGGGCTACAGCACTCCTGGACATGGGCTGTGCTGAGGACCCACTCTCCATGGCGACAAGCAGGCCATGCCAGTTTCGGTTGAGACTGCTTGGCGCAGGGAAAGAGCTGTCGCTGCTTGAACGAGCCAGTGAGCACGCAGATAGGCTTGGCAGTCAATTATCGCAGCGCTTTGTGCGGCATACAGGGATATGTCAACAAAGTGGGGAACGTATTTGGGTACGTACGAGTATTTCTCACTACACACACCCTGGTCCTATTTACAAAGTGCTCCACCCCAACGTACACACTCCCTCCCCACTCACACCCGTCCTACCTGGCCTGATGATGGACAATCGTGGGCAGGGTGTGTGTGGACCACCCTTACGCCTTTTTATGAAAGGCTGAGCATTTCGTACCCGCTGCGCAGCTGGTGGCCCTGCTTCGTATATAGCAGACACCATCCCCACCTGCAATTGTGACATTTCACCACAGCCAGACTAGAAACAGACACTACACCTTCATCAACACTCCTTCCAAATACTACTACGCACCATACATCTTTACTCCATCCACTACACATATAAGCATATAAGAGTACCCTGTTCTCCGACTTTTGCTTTCTCAATTCCACATCCGTCAGCAAACCTCGATGCCAGGACACGAAGCACAACAGCACACATCAACATAAGACAATCCACTTCTCGCTTCTGCCTTGAGTTACCACCGCACAGTCGCACACTCCTGGTCACAGCAAACATCCACAAACAAATTCCCTTATACTTGCACGAAACAATCCCTACTTGAGGATTGTCGAGCCAGCCTTCTCACTTTGCCTCTTCGTCAACAACACACTTCACTTCAACCACAATGTCTTCCCAAGAGATGGACTGGTCCCCAGAGTACTGCCTCGCCTGCGATCGCCAGACTGATGGCAACGCCTACTGCTCTGAGGCTTGCCGCTTGGCCGAGTATGAGCATGCCAACAGCTCGTCTGGCTCTGAGGCCTCGAGCCCAGCTCAATTCACCAAGCATACCTCGTGGCCAAAGACTACCTCCGCCAACGCTACCAACTTCTACCTTCCATCCGCCTATGACTTCTCCAAGAGGTCGGCAACCACTCCAAGGCCGCAGACTCAGCCAACCTATGGAGCTCGTCCACAACTCACTCCATCAGCGAGCCAGTCGAGCTTGTTCTCCATACAGAGCCAAGCCAGCTACAGCTCCGAGTCGAGCACCCTCAGCGAAGAAAGCAAGCAAGCATTGAGAGCATACGCGAGCAGCTTCGATCAGAGTCGCTACCACCGCAGGCAGTCTGCCTATTAAGTAGCTCGCCTCGCAGCCTCGAACTTCAACGTACATATACGCACACGTTCACCTGTACAAGCACCACAACACCCCTCTTCCGTACACATTCATAAAACACAATCAACATCACACTCCATCATCATCAACATCAACATCAAGATAGACCACAAAGGCGTTCATCATATCATCACATCGTTTCAGCAACGGAGTTCAGAGAAGAGGCAATTGTACATGCATACCCTATCATAAAAAAGTCATCTGTTTTCATTAGGTCAAGGGAAGAGTAGAGTCATTCGCTGCATCATTGCGCAAGAACGAGAGGAGAATCGACGGGCTTTTGTTTTCATTTGTTATTGGCATCACGGACTTGCAGGGCATGGAGCGAAGGATCATTTTGGGACGGGGTTGGCATGGGCAGGAACCGGAGCAAAGGGTGATGGATACATACCCCTTTACGACTGACACGATGGATGAGGAACTGGATGGGACCACGGTTCCCGACCTGGCATGAATAAGAAGGGCACTGTAGGATGATAGAGTCCGCATGGCAGGCCAAAGAGTTCAATGAATGCATATTGATGCTCGCACACTATAAACTTCCATTTTCTACAATGATAATGTGACCGCACATAATTACCTTTCTTTATTGATGCAAGTAAGAATTCCACAGACAGATGAGTTGGGTGCTCAATACGGCTGGTCAGCGATTTCCGGCGGTTAGGATGAGGTGCTACCCTCATAGCGACGACGCAGAATGGAAACGACGTTTCAATCAGGAATCCCAGAAGCGTTCCCGTGGGAGGAGTAACTAGGCCGAGAACAGAAGAGACACGACCCGTTACACGGGAGATAGGCCAGAAGGCTGGAGATTGACATAAGATTTACTATTTGCGAACATTCCTTACCGCTATTCGGTGAGTGGTAACTTCTATGCTTGGGCACAAACAAAGCAGTTTGAAACCCGCTAGGAGCTGAGAGCACATATTATCAATTCACCTTACGACAGGGCAGCCAAAGAAGAAAGCGCAGATGCGGCTACGACTTATCAGCCGCCGTAAGCTGACGACGAGTCTCCATTGAGTCTCCATTAAGACACCAGTTTGTGAAACGCAGACGCAAACGCAGACGAGGAGGCTGGCATTCTCCACAGCCTTGCATCGCTGTGCTTCACTATTACAAAACATCTCACTTTTCTCAAATTTTCTCAAACAGGTAATCACGTAAACACTCGTTTGTGGTCTGTCGCGAAATTTATCCAGAGCCGCACCGACTCACCCTTATCCCTTCCATCAATCACTTGCCGCATCGAACCTCAACTCCGAGCGCGATGACAGCGGCGCTCCGCCATTTTGCTGGGATGAACCAATTGCGTCGACAATTGAGATCTGCATTCTCTCCCACAGCTGTTACCTACCATGAGCCTGCGAGGTCGTGCTAGAACCCACTATGGAGACTGTATGTAACCCACAGCAGCTCCCCACTCTGGAAACGACTCAAGGGAATCCACTTCGCTTTGCTGTCATGTCTTGGTGGTGGGGCGAGGTTTGGTTAGAGAGGTGGAGCGAGTTGTGCAGTGCTAAGGGGCTCAGGCTAAACTGGTCAACGGCGAAGTGCAATTTTGGCAGCACTGGGTCGCCAAGAGGGGAAAACGAGGAAACTCATGTCGACCTCAGGCGCTCTTTCGAGAAGTCGTCAGTTTGCACGAAAATCTGCGGAAGAGAAAATCTGCGGAAGAGAATTCGACAACAAGGTTGGCATGAGTTGTGGACTTGAACCGCCGAGATGAGGAAACGGGGATCCTGGATATCGTCACAATGCTTTTGTGCTTGGTGAGAAAGGGGTCGGGAGGGGGGGGGGTTTAGTTCCGTGACTGAGCAGTTCAGTGATGCCATCTTGGTGCGAGGGTTTGAGAAATCGAGATGCTTTTGAGGTGGCACAGAATCAGATGACTAACCCAGGAAAAAGCGAGGGAACCTTTAGTCAGCATCACCATCCGTTATCAACACCACGAGATACGAAAGAATTGCGACACTGGAATCGCAATCGTGCCAAAATATTCATGGTGTCTGAATCGTGCTTCATCGTGCCATCATCTTGCCATCATCTGTCATCATCTTGTCATCATCTTGTCATCATCTTGTCATCATCTTGTCATCATCTGCCATCATCACTGTGTGCGAGGAGCTAGGTACGGAGGTGAAGCAAGGCGAAATGAAATGATTGCGTTCACTATTCCCACTACTCCGATTCGGCTTCTGCACCAACCGGTTGCGGATTTCATATCTCGCTCTCGCATTCTTGCTGTTGCAAACCCGCTTGCCTCCTATATCCATTTTTACTTTTACTTTTCCTATCTCTGCACTCCTCTTTTCACTTTCATCTCCATAACCTTCGCGCCTCAATGTCCGACACCCCCCGTCCAACCCCCTGTACTCCGGCGCTCAACCGTCCATCGCCTGCCTGCCAGGTACCAACACCGCGACAGAACCACTTGAGAGTTGGCCGGCGTCTAAATTCGCCTTCACTTTCTCGCCTTTTTCTCTCCCCAAATCCCCGAGTGCACGCACTAAACCCACAGCACTAAACCCCAATTCCAAACTTTCCTTGCTGTTCTCAGACTCACTGCCCCGCCTCCTATGTGAGATTGGCCTCCTTACCAAGTGCTCTCCACAACACCAAGAAACTAATAAAAACTAAGGAGTAGTGGATTGTGGGGAGACCTCGCTAGCCCTCCACAATCTGGGGAAAGGCTAGTAAGCGACTGGAACCTAAACTCCAAATAAACGTAATAAAAACTTAGATGTCCTGTGGGGTCCCCATAATACTTTGAACGTTTTTGGTTTGATAAGGGTGGGGTTGGTTCTAAGGGCAGCGAGAGGTGACGGGGACGGGTGTAGGGAATACTGCGCCTGGCGCACTGGTGAGCTGTGGCAAGCTGGGAAAATCTTGAGAGTGGTCATTGGTAATGAAAAACGGTGGAGAGACAGGTAAGGATGGGTTGGAGAAGTACGGACTTAGAAAGGGTCTAGACAGCGCTTATCCCGCAATCTCATGGTTCTGTGGCGGCTCATCCTTCGCTCGTTCTAGTCCTCACTTCGAGACTTGGAATTCTAGGCGATCCCACATGAAAGTTTTCCGTGCATATGGAAGCCAGCTCTGGAGACCTCTCCGCACATCCGTATACTACGAGTGCTATGGCAATATAGAAGGTTAATATGGGAATACAAGACCCTGTAAAGACATTGTCAGAAAAGCGTGATCGCGAGCTCCAAATTGCGTTGCGGTCTTCAGGAGGGGAAAAGCACAACTCCGGCCGACTATTGCCGCCTTTTCCCTCGCTGTGGTTTCCGCTGTGGTTTCCGCCGTGGTCTGATAATGAAGAAGTTTCAACACCACTTTGCGGATCTCGAAGGCATTGAAACTTGTTACCTCGGCTTCCGCTATGTAGAGGTAACTGGTTGACTAACTTCGGTCTCGTTGCCGTACCTTACATATCCGTACGAGTACTGTACCTGCGGCGTTGAATTGCGAGTCCCAAGTGGCTGCACACTTCTCAGGCGGCTTCAGGCACACGCGGGTACATGAACTGCTGCACTTAAGATTTGCCGCATGCCTATTTTAATGGTTTTTTTACAACCACTCCTATACAGCTTGGCATCACGATCCAGATGCCTAAGTTGCCTTACAACAAGGCTGTGGTTTCACCTCAATATCCGTCAACCCGATTGACATTCCAGCCTGGAGACGCGGCGAATGAGAAGTTTTCAGTCAGCCTCAACGTTGGCACCTAACACATCTATCTCCCTGGTCAACCAGTTGGGATTCGAAAACGTGGTACCAGCATTCCATAAGGCAAAACAGCAAAGCACAAGAGATCTAGACGCGTCTAAATGGAGCTAACTTTCGCACAAAGATTTCATCTCTATTCTTAACCTGGAGGTTCGAGCTCGGGAAACGGATTCCGCACAGAGAGCGGCCCGCCCATAGCCGCATGCGACGACGGGAAAAGCGACAGACATGGACGAGGTGAGCACGGTGTACTCCATATCAAGGGCCAGCATTGAGCACAGTGTGAGGATATCAATGTCAATTTCGGTATCTCGGTATCGAATGAAATGGTGTTTTGGCCAATGCAGAACAGTGGGTAACATTTGTTTTCGTCCTTTCTCAAAACTACATTTTTCATTTCTCGTCTTCAGCTTTCAGAGTCTGGATCTCAATCGAGCTCAGACATACCTTGTCCTGCGCTCGCACGGTGTGTAACCCTTTAGGCCGTAAGCCCAAGGATAATGAAGCTGAAGAGCTTGGACTGTCTCTTTGTTATTGTCATCCAAGCTTTGAAAAATTCTCATTCGTCTCAAAATCTCCTCAGAAATGTGTAACCAACGTCGGTCAACGAGCCCAGGAAATGAGTCTCCCAACCGTTTGCTGATTTCGTTTCTCAATCAAGAAATCTTGGCTTCGATTTACTGACCCTTCTCGCAGAGGCTATGGAGCAGACGGTAGGACTGTTTAATGGAAGGATGATTCAAATTCGAAGTTTGTCTAAAAGCTTCACAGATCTCTGCTAACCGGTCAGCGATGAAGTTTTTATAGTTTGCAAGTTGATCTTGAAGTTCCTTGTGGTTGTAAAGGGCAAGCATGAAGGGTGACATTGGCTACCAGTTAGTACCCGGGCCCTTCGATTTTGGAACCAATTTGGAGGTTGCACGAGTATTGGTGGACCATTTCGCAGCTTAAAATCACAAAGAGGCATTTCTATCAGCCCTCTATACGCATTGGCCGAAGTCGGACAGAGATTATGCACTGCGTCTCGGTGAGCCCATCTTGACAAAGAGATGGAGGTTCACGTCATTCGAAGTCGGACAGGCGAGGCTTGGTGTTTACGGAGTCGCAATTGAGATAGGAAAGACAAAGTTTCAAGCAGTCAATGGTTTATTTTTCCCACAGCTTACACCGAAACTGCAGTTCTCGGTGAAGGGGAGGCGCGGCGCATATGCACGTGCTAGAAGCAGTCACGACGGCTGTTTCAACACGACACCAACAGCTAGATCCGTCCGCGAAAGCACAAAACTGGCAGAGCAGCTGTAAGTCGAGCACGGGGACACAGCCACGTCTTGCATGAGTTGCTAAGAGAGCTGCACACACGTCAAGTGACATTGCTTATGCTGCTGTGTGCGAGACTCGTGGTTGACGAGAAGGTTCGTCACGTGGCTACTCTTCTTCTTTACTTCATGCTCGTCGTCTCATCCTTCCTTTCGCCGCTATACTGACTCTTCACTTCCACTTCTCGCTGTTTTATCCTCAATCTCTTGCTGTTCTAATCCATACCCTCACTTCTCACTTATGAGTTATGCATTGATGTTTCTCCTCAGTCATGGATAGAGCTGCGATGTGGTGCTAAATGCACTCTCAGTGCAGTTCCTCTATCCTCACATTTTACGCATCATCTGCACCACTTTCAGACACACGCCATAACAACAAGAAATTGCTCAAGGTCAGCATACTCATCACGCCATGTGCAACCTCCTTCGCCAGAGTTGTGCAAGTTGTGGATAGATGCAAGCACCCGTTGGCTGCTGAACGATTTGCCCAACTCGGAGAATTTCGCAGCGGTTGTGTCTCAGGAAGACGGAGGTCGAGATTGAGGTGCTATCAGCAGCAAAATAACCTCGGATTGTGCCACGAAGAGGATGCCGCATGCCTTCTGAGACACCGCAGCTGCGAGCAACTCTGAGGAGGAAATATCTTTGAGCGACCGATGATAGCCGTTATCTTGACACTCTGGGAGGGACGTCGAACTAGTCTTGGCTGCAAAAAAGACCGTGATGCTGCCGGCAAGTTGTGACGAGCGAGAGAATAATACATTTTGAGTTCTCGAGGCGATGAGCCCATGTGAGGATATCGATCTGCGTGGACAACTCTGGACCTCCTGGATCATAGCCACGGTGTAGGGTGGAAAGACTCGGAAACATGTCAGCATGCTTCATCAACCTGCTGCTATCACTTCTCAACAAGAACAACAACACCGCTCCGAGGGCACCGTGGTAGAGATCTGCGACACCGTTCCGAGCCCAGATACCTGCGCAACAGACAATCGGCATTGCTCCTATCTCTACATTACACGCCAATGCGGCATAAGACTCCTGCCTGTTACATCAACCACTTTATCGAGGTACCTTGATGGAGATGTCCGGCGTTGTACTCTTTCCTGCCACCCTAACGTCGGACTTTTAGCTCCTGCCGTGCTTGCTTCGTCTGGGTGTGCAGGTTTCTTGTGGCAGTGAAGATAGAGAAGCTTGCCGTGATCCGAACTTGTTACAAAGGTCGTGTTACAAAGGTCGTGGTTTACTGTGTGGGAAAGGGGTGAGGATAAGAGACATATGCAAGTCATGTCTCGGCGGCGTGCAGAAGATACGTAGAAGTCTGGTGGTAGGTGCTCAATTTTCATAACTCCGTTGCTGTTTACATAACCTCATCATTGTTCTGCGTTATGGACAGGTCACCATGTAGGTAGGGAGCGTAAGAAGCCGCTGTCATAAAGAAAGGTTTATACTCTTCTGGCAATCCGTCGGCAGCGAGCAGGACAAAGCGTCTGGGTCTCCACCTTCCTCCTGCATCATTTTCATAACTTCTAGCTTCTTTCCATAACTCTTCCATAGATCTTCCATCCTTCTCATCAACGCTGAGAGAGCCAAGCTTAGCCGATGTCAGAAAGAAGGTTTACCCCCTTGTAGTAATCCCACGGCTCCCTGCCTTTCACGGTCGTCTCTTCATTCTCTGCTTTCTACTATTCTCATTATTCATGCAACAAGGATCTGATATTAGATTTCGGGGCCCCACAGCTCAGCAAGCCGAAGGACGCTTTTGGACAGAGAAATGCCACTATCTGCTTGCCATGGGATATCCGATGGGCTAGCACAACACTCCTACTTGTGCGCGCAAGAATTTCGGTCACCAAGTGTTCTTGTGCAGAATGGTTGCTCTAGTATAGACGCGAACCAGGAAAATCGTGCTGTGGTTTCAAAAGCTATCCGGACACAGGCCTGGACAGATTTTCTGCGCACGAGTATCACCAAAGTCAATCGGTCGCTAGAAGTAACCAAGGATGTTAACATAACGGTGCTGTGCCATGACCGCTGGCCAATGCGGCAGCAATGTGTTGCTGTATGGGTCAAAGGCAGTAAACAGTTTGACGTGCTATCAGAATGGAGGTTTGCACGCTTTCAGTATTCCGTCGGTCTCGCATTACTTCAACAGATTTTTCACATGTATTTTGGGCATCTTTCGGAATGAAAGTATCATTGGGAATTGGGCTCTTGCAGGATTGGGGTGTGTAGCGGCAACGAGAGCTCCGCTGGGTCACGGCTCCTTACTTCATAACAGCCGGCGTCACTAGTGGAAACAAGATATCTTCCGTTTGGTCATCCCGAAGAGGGAAACATCAGCTAAAGCGCGAGCTATTCTGCGGTTAGAGTCGGTTCTGGTAACTGCTTCTAGCATTACGAAGACTCTGTCGCTAGATTTACGTGAAGGACAATTTGGGATAGGGCTACAACCGCAAGGGTGAGGCGCCGAGCACTGGCATTCAGCGTATCGAAGTGTTCACGGTCGTGTATCTCAGCTCGAACACACCGCGTCCCTCTCTCATCTCCACTGCAAGACTTCCAACAATCTACCACGTAAACCCTTCGACACGGTCTCCATACAACTCCGTAGAAAGCGAAATAGCTCCAAGCTAACGACAATAAGATAAACACACGGAAAGCATCATTAAAATAGAGAAGTAGTGGCTTAAGGCGGCAACTACCTAATGCAAGCAAGGACTTCATAGAGGTCTGCCGCAGTCAAAAGGTTTGCATCTTTTGAGCAACACGGTGGGCTCTTGCATCACCTCGTTCAAACCTCTGCCAATATCTCAGCAACAGAGACGATAGAAAACATCAGAGCGTTATGCCAGCAGAAATTCGCTCCACGGATATCCCAATCGAGCCGACCGAGCTCTATGATTCTTGAAGTGGAGACCGAAGAGCTCGGACGGCGGCAGCCTGCAGGATCAGTCTGCAGTAGCAAACTTTGGCAACTCCCCAACACAAGGTCTGAATGAATAAAGCTAAAAAAAAACCGACATTTGACAGGTCATCTTAGCCGCTCGCGAACCCTTCTTGAGCTTTCCGAAGAAACACTTGGCTCTGAACAGACGGAAGGATAATGCTGAGACGAAGCCTTGGCGCCGGGGAGCTGCATGACCGAGATGCGACGAGCAAACAACTGCGTCGCTCTGGGAACGCCGAGGACTGAGCGCCGGATGTCGATATTCTAAATCCAGATGGTCTGTTTAAGAAAACCGAGAAGTGAAACCTGATGGACAAGGTCTTCGTACCAAGAAACTTGTCCAAGGCCGGTATACGAGCGACGAAGTCTTGCCATGGTACCGCAAACGCCAAAGATAACCTTCCCTACCTTGTTTCACTCCTTTGAAGTACTTAGCTGTCTCAGATCGACTTTTGAAGGAGTTTACACCTCGATAAGTGTGCGCCTATCTCAGTGGAGGTCGACTGATTCGGAGACGGATACTCACATGGAAGATCAGCGCCCGCCGCTTTTCTGATACGTTACTGCAAAGTTTACGTATGAAAGGTTCAATAATAGCTACCCTGCTAGGAGAAGTTATTGACATGGTGAGGCAATGTTAAAGCTCGACCACTCGGAACTTTGACAACAAAAGAAAGCCCTCCTCTCATTGATACACGTCCTTGGAGGACGGACCAAAACAAATGACCAGACTGGGGTTCGATCCCAGGACCTTATCCGTGTTAAGGAT
>WCAA01000081.1:0-101478 GCA_010623925.1 Antarctomyces pellizariae
CCCCCCATCCCTCCCACATCAGCAGCCCCGAAGTGACCTCACAAACACCCCCATCCTCAATATTCATCTGTGCCGGCGACTACGAGGTGTGCCTCATAATGCGCATCTGGGGACGGGGAACAGGGAACGGGGATCGGGATGGCAGTCGTGTAGTCGGGTGGGGATGAATGGGCAGTGGTGATCGGGGGGGGGGGGGGGGGGGGGGGGGGGGGACTGAGTGGTTGCATGAATTCAAGGATGCTGCGTTACACAAGAGCCCAATAAAAAGTGGTTGATGGGTGTAGTGAGTGGCCGCAGTGTTGGAGTATCGAATGTTAAGCTGCTGCGTGTGGTTGTAGTGGTTATGCGATAGTGCAGTGAATATAGATAAACGTGATGGAGAATTATCCCAGTGAGCCATCGACGTGCTATGCGGCAAGGTAACCAAGGAGGAATACCTCAGCTTAAGAATGCTGAGGGGCCATCGGTGCACAATTCAGACAGTACAAGGTCCTAAGAAGATTTCAGAGAGCTTCGTTGTTGATCATTGAATTCGTATCTCATTCCTAAATAACCGCCGCTCGGTATCATCGCTCATATCTCATCGCTTTTTCTGTCCTCATACTCCTTGATACGCTTACTTGCTAGTGTCCACAACAATGCGACCCGCGATCTCACCAGCCTCCATCTTCTCAAAGATCTCCTGCAACTGCGACAGTCCCATAACCTTATATGGCGCCTGGATGAGTCCTCTGCTGAAGAAGTCCAAAGCCTCAGTCGTATCCCTTCTATTACCAACATACGACCCTTTAATGGTAATCATCTTAACAACCGTATCAAAAACCGGCGCCTTCAAGAACGCACCAGCCGGAAGACCAATCGCCACAATCGTACCCTTCGGGCGAACATACTCGCTTGCTTGCTGAAACGGCTTCTCAAATGGCGCAAGCAACAACACAGCATGTGGGCCCAGACCTTCCTCCGTACCAGCCTTCACATCATTGACAAGGCTCTTGCTGTTCTGGAAGTCGACATACTTGTACGCGCCAAGCTCCTTACACATCTTCTGCTTCTCTGGTCCGCCGTCAATGGCCAGGACGTGCATACCCATTGCCTTAGCGTACTGGATGGCGACCGAGCCGAGACCGCCTCCTGCGCCGACAATAGCGATTGTCTCGCCTGGGCGGGCGCCAGACTCCTTCAGTCCCTTATAGACGGTGATACCGGCGCACAAAATCGGAGCGACGGCATCGAGCTTAACATTCTTCGGGATCCTGGCAACATGCGCCGCCTTAGCAACAGCATACTGCTGGAACGTCCCGTCAACGGTATAACCCGACAAAATAGCCTTGGGACACAGCGGCTCATCGGAGTTCTGACAGAAAGAGCACTGCAGGCAGCTGCCGTTCAGCCACTTGATGCCGGCGTACGAGCCCAACTCGACTTCCTTTGCCAACTCACCGCGCGCGACGACGATGCCGGCGCCCTCGTGTCCGCCGATGAGAGGCATTTTGGTCTCGAGCGGCCAGTCGCCGTTCTTGGCGTGCAGGTCGGTGTGGCAGACGCCCGAGTATTTTACGTTGACGAGGACCTCGTCTGGGCCTGGGACTGGCACTGGCACCTTTTCATATTTTAAGTCTACACGCTAGTTAGTATTTAGGTGCGGTGGAGGGGACCGGCGGTCTGTCCAAAAGCAATACATGTTGAGAGGCAGTGGCATAACGTGACAGATATCAAGCTCGGTCACCGCCTCTCAACACCTACTGTCCTCAGACGGGCTGGGGGCCAGAGATGGGTCAAGAACTATTGTCGCTTGCCTGCTCCTCCTGACTCACTGCCTCCATGCTTGTAGAGCACCTGAGCCATCTGCTCCTTTGGCACCTGGACCTCAGACCAATACTCTGCGTTCTGAACCATGTTTGCGGTCTTATGATGTAATGCGGTAACCTTGAGGGATATGAGCTCGTGATCTAAGTTTTGTGGTGATGCGGTTGAGGGAAAAAGGTAGAAGAGAGAATGAGGTGGACTTATACCTTTTATCGTCGCCTGACGTAACTTCACGAAATCCAGGGTCCGGGATGTGAGTGGACAGAAAATGAGAAGGAGCAATGAGGGGCAGTGATAGAGGGGTAAAGGTGAGAGTGGCAGGACAGACAGCCTCCCGGTAGTCCGCAAGGGAGGCTGACAATGCAGATCAGGACGATCATGGGCATCATGCAAGGCCAGACAGGCCTCATGGATGGTTGAATGGAGATGGAGGGAAATGGCATGCATTGGAAAGCTCGTATTTACAAGCTGTTGCATGACGATAATCCTGCACAGGAACTGTTCGGAACAGAACCGCGAATTATATTGACGCTTGATTGGCTTAAGCGCGCTGGTTGGAGGAAGACCACTTATCCCAGCCCGATACGGGGTTTATCTAATCATGAAGATTTGTTCGGCGTGATGTTGATGCCTTGAATTGCTGCAAATGGCATGATGGCCTGATGGCCTGATCTCTGCAGTCACTTTAGAGGTGATCGAGGTTAGCCGTGCTAAAGGAGGGCCGATGTCTGTCTACGCCACGGATGTCCCCGCGCCGCCGCGCCGCGGCTAATGCAGACCACAACACCGCCATCATTATCAGAAACGCAGGGTACCGCTTGTCCGGAGATCGAGAACATCAACTAGCCTCGCCAAGTATCCGTTTGTGCGGGATGACCATCTAGAGGTCTATAACCCATGGCATCCGTAGATTTGCTTGGAGATCGGTAATACATCGCAGCTAGCCGCAATGAAGGTCCCGATAGCGCGAAGCCCGCTTGGCCGAGATGAGATGCTATACTCTACCTACTACAGCTTCGCCGGCTCAGCGGCGGCGGCGAGCAATGCTCTTCACATGACTGCCGCTAGTCTGAGCTTGACACCTGCCATTTCAGCCAAACCAAACTTTGAAATCTAGGGGACCGAACTCAGAGAGCATCATCTACAGCGCATCACCTCGAGGTCTAGAACATGGCCCAAAAGTTCTAACACGTGTATGACTGTCATTGACGGGAGCGGAGGTATCTCCGTGCTGGCAGAAACCTCCCTTGTCGGACTCCACGTGCCACCTTCGGCTTTAGTGGGTCTCCTCAACACCAAGACTCACGACCAAAACAATCACGTTGCCGTGACTGTGTGCGTTCTTCATCATCCCAATCAATCGGCTACGTCATGATCGTGTGGGGTTTATACCGAGGGCTGCCCTAACTCCTAGCGTACAGGGCCTGGATTTAGTCTTCAACTCCTCGATTCTCGATCATCCTCATATCCTGAGATTTGGGCCCGTTCCAGTATAAATCCGAGAGTTTATCACACTAGGAATACTTCATATCTCATTCCCTTATTCACGAGGATCCCGCGGCACATTCTGTTTGCTCATAGCGACGGCTCCGACACTCTACTTGCTTCATATGATTAAGCTAGACCAGTTCTCACCCTCACTCCATAGCAATCACTGCCAACACTTTCCCACGGTTCTTATGAGCATTACTGGCGAAAGCCATTTAAACCCTGCCCGACCACCAGAGTATGACAGCGACCCTAACTGGGAAGATCTTTCACTTCAAACCGGGTCAGGGATATCCAAACATCTACCCAACTTCCGAACCCAAACATCGCGGTAAAGGTCGGCGATCAAACAGACTATACACTCTTCATCCAGTAGTGGTTGTGAAAGAGAGCTGGACACCTCCAAGGATAGAGGAAAATGGAACCAGAGGAAATACACACGACCTTGAGCATCCTGGAGATAGGAACCACAGGAGGGATGACCCAGGCGGGATAGGCACTTTGCCTCGACGTCCTTCGCTGAATCGAACGGATGGCCCAAGCGCACAGGTGCCGAATCGAGCAAGAGGCACAACAGTACAGATTGTGAATATCACATCACGTATCCATCCCGAGATTGATTCTCAAAACTATCTCCCAATCGCCTCGCCTAATAGACCCCTGATCCAGGGGGCGAAAAGGGCGTTTTTGGTGCCAGATCCTGGCGACCTAGAAGAGGAGGCGTTTTTGCGGAACGCGATCGCCTATGATCGTAGATCACAGGTGAATGATTCCTCCAGTGACAGGAGCCTGGCCAGCAGCACGTCTGCCAGCTCTTACAGTAGGAGCAGCAGGGGCAGCGGCCCAGTCACTCCAGAGTCGCCCGATGAAGAAGTTTTCTTGGCCGTTACTCCCGACAAAGCGCCATCAACATTGGAGTTTCCCGCCGCACCCGAGCCCGACATACAAGGTCATTTGCAAACTAAGGTAGACAATCATCACGATACAGCAGCCTTACCTAGAGACGATAGTTTCATCCGACTAGACTCGCGCGGAAACGTCAATGTTGCTGACCTACAGCCATTCATATCACCAAATGGTCATCACTATTCTCTGCATGAGACGACTATGGATAAGATTTGGGGTTGGATTATGGAAGCCGAACTGAGCTTTTTCACTAGCCAAATGGAATATATCTTGGAAAACGTCCATGACGCCGTCAAAGATGACGCGAAAGGAGCTGTTGACCGCATCATCGAGAAAGAAGTTGACGAGAATTTCACAGAGTTGAGCACAAAGCTTCACGATCTCATACCTCCCGAGACCTACACTCTCGAAGTCGACAGTCTTCTGGAAAATTTCAAAGAAAAGGAGATATTGACGCAGAAGGTTGTGAGGGATAGGGAACGGGTCATCACCGATACAGGCCTAAAGATGATGGGTGCGAAGGTGGCGGTTGAGCCGGACGAAGATTACGAAGGTACCCCCGTTCACGAGCAAGGAAACTGCCATGACTTAATGGGTGGAGGCCCTGCAAGCTTGAGTGCTCCCGTCAAATCTTCGACTGCCATGGCGCAAGAAGGCGACGTCAGGGAAATCGATACCTCCAATCCCTTGGCATCACCAGACAAAGTGGAGACCCATCACCGCCTCTTGCACCACATTCAGCGACAGCAGGCTGTCATAGAAGCTGCCAAGGGGATGGAGCTTCATCCTCAGCCTCCAAAGCCTCATCACGTTGGTCATCCGGGCGAAGATCACTTTCATCACGTGCGCGATATTCCAGGCCAAGATCACTTACATCACGTCTTCCATCAGAAATTGTTAAAGGATGCTAAGCGACAGGACCAGCTAATTTATCACAAGTTCCGCGAAAAATTGATACAAGATGTTGAGCGACAGGACCACCTTATTAGCGCAGCCTTCTCGACGAATCTAGTACCACAGCCCGAGAAACCACATCATGGCCCGCATGCCGGTTCGCATCCTAAGGCTACGAAGCAAGCGAAGAGGAGAGGGACGTTGCTCCATAATGAGCCGGCGGCAAAGAGACTGATGGAGCATAAGACGCGCCAGGATCATCTGCACAGAATGGCTTTGTCTACGGACTTAGTATCGCAGCCAGAGAAACCACATCATGAGGCACATGCTGCGTCACACCTGGAGGCTAGGGAGAAACAAAATGGAAAGATGATGGCTAATGAGGGGGTGTTGGATAAACTCTTGGAGGAAGGAAGTCGACAGAGAAATCTCCACAACATCGCGACCTCCACGGAACTGGTACCGCAGTCGGGGCAGCCGCATCATGAGCCACATGCAGGTTCACATCTCGAAGCTACGACACAGAAGGAGACGACGACTAATGCCGACTGGCTCGCGGAGCAAATTAGATGTCAGGAGGAGCTGCGCATTCTGGCCTTGCACTCGGACTTGGCACCACGGCAGGACAAGCCGCATCATGAGCCACATTCTGGATCCCATCGCGAGGCTATGGCGGAAGATAAAGGGAGGGGCCCCGAGGTTGAGCTCTTGGCGATACTGCCATACAACATCTGGGATGTTGGCTCGGATGAACTTCTCGAAGAGGAGATTATCCCATCATGGAAAGCACGCCTAGTGCCAAAGCCAAACTTAGGTATATGGAACAGCGTAGTGAAGGTCAGTGAAGCGATGGTTCGCAATCAGGCGTGGGACAGCAGGCTATCGTCAAGGGGGGGGGAGGACACCCAGAAACCGAAACTGATTACTAGCGGACGCGAACGTAGTGACAGCGTGGACAGCGTGGAGACCTTGGTCGATGAAGCAGAAGTTCGCAGTCCAACGTGGGACACCAGGCAACCTTCAGAGGAAGAAGAGCACGTCGGAAAAGTGAAACTGGTTACTCGCGGAGGTGGACGCAGGAACAGCGTGGACAGAGTGGAGAACTTGGTTAATGAAGCGGAGATTCACAATCCGACGTGGGGCACCAAGCAATCATCAAGCAAGAAGGTGCACGCCGGGAAACTGGAACTGGTTCCTTGTGGACACGAGCGTCTGGACGGCAAGAAGGCCTTGGCCTGTGAAGCGGAGGTTCGCAATCTGACATGGAACAAGAGGCGACCATCAATGCAGGAAGAGCACACCGGGAAGCCGAAACTGGTTCCTTGCACGCTCGAACATCATGGTAGCAGGCGATCACCAAAGCAAGAGGAGGACACCACGAAACTGAAACTGATTACTGCCGCCAGCGGGTTTCAAGACTGGCTGGACGGCAAGCCATCATCAAAACAAAAGGAACATCCTGACGGACCGAGACTGGTCACTTTCGGTCGCAGATTGGAAGTCGTTGAGAAACTTATTGTGAAGCCGAGAAGGGATTCCGGTGTAGCAGGCTTTGGCGGCGATTCATCTGATGCAGCCTCTGATACAACCTCTGACGGAGCCCCTGTTGCCGCATCTGATGAGTTTTCTGATGCTTCCTCCGATCTTTCTTCCGAAGATTTGGCTAACATTTTGTCTGACGATTTGTCTGATTTACCTGTTAAATTATCTGCTGCATCGACCGGAGGACCATACGACGATCCCGATCTAGGCGACTTGACTCAACCAATCTTCAGTACCACAAACATCTCTTGCCAACCGAAGACCATTGCACCAACTGATGTTGTGTCTGGTCAGCCATTTGATGATGTGCCTGTTAAATCGTCTGGAGATTCGCTTCGAGATCCGTCTGATGTACAGTCATTTGTGGAAGGACACAAGGTTGTTATCATCTCACCCAAATGCAATGCTGCTATGCACGCCAGCCAGGATACTCCTAACACTACTGTACCCGACGCCCGGTTTGAAGTGCTTGAGCACAAGTTTGAGGTCATCGCAGCCCAAAAGTTATGCTGCTTCGCACGCCCATCAGTATATTCCTAGCATTACGTTTGCTCCGAGCCACCCCAAACTTGTGTCTTCTCACTATGCTTTTCTGGGCAAGAAGTCTGGCTCCCTGCGGTGCTATTTGAGGGACGAGTCAACAGACGATTGCGCACCAAACTCTCTCAGACGCAGGCTATCTCTGCCGAGTATCCTGAGCTAACCGAACAGACCTTCGTGCGGCACGAGTAAAGCGTCAAGCGATGGGCCACGTGGCCGCCTTACATATCATGATGCAGATGCGTTGTTTTATGCTTCTTATTGTGCTTCATATGGCAAACCAGAGTTTCAAAGCATTGATCAGGAAATACATGATTGAGACATGGCCAGTCACTACGAGTAATGGTGCTCATTCTGAAGTAGGACGCGCCGCGACGACTGGCACTTGATGAGAACAAATTATTCACCACACAGAGACGACATTCAACTATCGTCACTCCTCTACGGAGCATTTCTTTTATGAGCCTAACTATTAGACACTGCACCTACACAAAGAACAACAACAAAAAAGATCAAAAAACTCAGAAAACGGAAAAACATCAAAGCGGAACACGAAGAGCTCGACACGCTGCTCTGTTTACGGAAAGTAATTAATCGGGCGGGCCCTTCGTCAACTCCCAAGCGCTGGCCATAGACGAAGAATCCCCCCAACTATAGCAACATTCGACACTACGCCTGTACAAAGACTTAAAAAGGCCAGAAACGAAAAAAAAAAGAAACAGAGGAACACAGAATTCAACACGGGACGCTTTTATAAAGCAAAATACCACGATTTTCGACGACGCATTTGTAGATAGTAACCAAATTAAAAGGGAGAAAAGACGGACGGTGGATGGCACGCAGGGGTAGCCAATGATCATCCTTTTGGACGAACATTGGCAATATTAGCTCAATGCTCCGTTCTAGATGAGCACAGGTGACGTATTTGCTGTCTAAACACCCCCGAAACTGTCAATGGAGGAGTGAAACCTGTAGGTATACCACTAACCTTCATACTAACAGGACCTAGCTATTATGATACTCTATGCAAGTGCTTGACGTTGAGTAAAAAGTTCCTCTGCATTTGGATGGGATTTTAGCTTAAGCCGGCAAAGATGAGAATGAACCAAGGATCGTGGCTAGGAGACCTTTAAATACATGCAGTGGTACCAGAACTCAGACAATGAGGACATTGCCAAGGTAACTGCGATGGATTAGACCCCTTAGATAGAGACAAACACAACAAATGTTTATTACCCCCAGCACATTTTTCGTGCTACAACCCCCTCGACACTTCGCTAGTGCCCACTTCTGCTACGATCCAATCAGAAACAGTTGCACCTCGTTGTCCCTACTTTAGACAGCTATCGTAAACGTCATATCGCTAAGGCCCTTACATAACGCATCCCTCCTCGACTCGTCGTCGATACTTAAGAGACCCATCACTCCTCACTTCCCGCCATATCTCACCTGGGCAGAACTTCAACACACTGTACGCACCGCCAGCACAAGCCAAAATGGCAGCAACACCCACCAAGGTACCCCTACCAGCCCCCATGGCCGGTAAATTCTACCGCTTCCGACACCCCTACAACCTGGCTGCCTCAACCCTGAGCGCGGTCCGTAATCCTCTTTATGCCTCGCATCCTGTCATCGTTCTGAACTCCAATCCTTCTACTTCCGCCTCCACCGGTACTCCTCAACATGCCGATCCACGCGAAAGACAGAACTGGAGGAGCGGCGAAGACAAGCCAACGATGAAAAGAGAGGAGGATACCATGCAAATCGTAAACGCAACCTCACACCCGCGCCTTAAGACGCACCAGACACACAGGAACAAAGATCTCTTTGTCCCTGTGGGATGGAACCCAGGAGACAAACATGAGACCGAGGAATTTCTGCGCCTCAAGCCGTCGGAGGACGGGGATAGAGATACGGGGCGCGGTGAGGAGGAGAGGAGGCAGAAGATGCCGGTTGATTGTTGGGTGGCGCTGGATAGTAGAGTGGAGGTGCCGAGGGGAGATTTGGTAGAGTATCGATGTGAGAACCTTAGCACGAATGGCGGTATGAGCTCATCGCAACAGTATGAGTTAGAAGAGGAAGATACAGACAGACTGCGCAAATTAGTCTCGAACGCAATGGCCAAGCGCGCAGAGCGGCAAGCGAGACAAGCTGAAGTCAACGCCAACGTCCAAAGGCGGAGAGGAGAAAAGGAGGCTAAGCGTCAGGAAGAGGAAAAGAAACAGGAGGTTGCGAGAGCAAGGAAGCAGGCTGCGATGGATATAAAGGCCACGAAGGAGAAACGAGGTCAAGATACTGGGAAGAGAGAATGGCGCCTTCTCGCCCAACGAGGCACGCACGGCGACTGTCCCCTCCCGAAAGCCGACCTGAGGAATCCAGGTGCAGACAGGGACATCGCCACAGCACAGCGGAATCTGGAAGATATGAAGAGGGAGAATGAGACACTGCAGCAGGCGAGTGAGTTAAAGATTTGGGCGAAGACGGAACCAAATGATGCGAAGACCGTTTTGGAGCATAAGCCGAATTATGGTAATCAACCTCGTTGTGTGATGGAACCGATGCCGAAGGTGCAGGTGAATGAGAAGGAAAGGGGTAAGGCTGAGAAGGCGCAGCGTAGGGCTGTTTTGGTTGCTGGCTCACAACGCATCGCCGACCTGCATCTTACGTCGAAGAATCTGCAACATGTGCGGAGGGAGACGAGGCTTGAAGAAAATGATGCGAAGGATCTTGAGGACATCCATCGTTGCATAGATGACCTCGAACCCGCGGTCGCCACGCTCAATCAGCTGTGCGAGCAACTCACTGTGGATACGGTGTACCAGCCGTCGCAACCATCGATCAACCCTTCCGATGTCCATGCTGAGAGTGAGGTTATGCAGGCGCAGCAGAATATGGGGACTGAGACATTGAATGCTGATACGGGATTAGAGGAAGATAGAGAGATGGACGCTAGCCCCGTTGATGAGGTAGCATTTATGCCGGTGGGGAGGAAGACGGGCTTCTCGGGTTTTTGTAAGAGGGCGTGGGATAAGAGACCGGGCAAGACCGGAGGCTCAGGCTACGTAGTTGATTAGCTCACTCGACAATCCTATGTGACCTTAATTATCCACTGGTGGAGAACTTTCTGGCTACGATTGCTCTGGAAATCGGTAAGCATATCTGCTAGCGGATCGTGAACTTTGTATAGGATTTCCATAACAAATCTCGAGGGAAGCTTTCTATTCCTGACGAAGCTGACAAAACCTTTGACGCGCCTGCTTTAGATGGCCATTGCCACGGTTTACTATTTCGATTTACTAATCTAAACGTCGCCAGAAGAAACGGCTAGGATGCTATGATCAGAGACAAAAATCGAAGGGTAAAACTGTTTGGCTTCAAGGGCTTTTGGATGACTATTCCTATCCTACATCAAGGTATTCTCCTCAGTATCCCACACAGGCTGGTTGACATTATCCTCCATTATCTATGATGAGGTTGTGTGTATCTTCGTCGAACCTCTCTCACTTTCCCAGCTACTAAGTGCCCCGCGGCTCACCTAAGCCGCAGTAGCAGCCTCAATTAAAAGCTTCCCACTCCCATCCCCCGTCAAATGCTTAAGCGCATGCACACAAATTTCGATCACCTCTTGGCTTTTAGACTGCTTGAGACACTCTTTTAACGCCTCCACCGCTCCAGCCTCCTTCATTTCGATAAGGCCCTTCTTTCCTGCGTCTCCAGGAGCCTCGAGGCAGTTCAAGACGCACATGACACCTCTATGTCTCATCTCCTCCTCCTTCTCGCTCAGCATCTTGACAATGAGCTTAGCTCCCTTGTAATCTGCTAACTCGAGGACACTATTGACTCCCACATCGTACTGGGTGAGCTGGGCTACTGCACCACCTGCAGCTAGGCGCGTACCCGCATCCTGACTGTCGCTCAAAGCTAACAAGACTAAGAGTCTCTCCTTAGCCTTGGCGGTGCCGTCGCAAAACTTGGCAACCGCGCTCGGCTCGATTATAAGGTTGCAGATCAACTCCGTCGCTGCCCTACTAACGTGCGTGTTGGAGTTAAGCATCAGCTCATCGATCTGTTCCCATGCCTGTCTTACGATCGCTGCCTTGGCATCGTCTTCTATACTCGCCAGATTGGTGAGAGCCAATAAACCTTCGAAGGGGAGGAGCATATCCCTATACTCGCTGTCAGGATCGAGATGCAACAGCTCCACTAACGGAGGGATAGCGGAGTGTAATGGATGTGGATTGCTACCACCGAAGACATGGATAGGGTTCGTGCTTATCAAGATCCTCGCCAATGCCTGAGCAGCTATCTTCTTGCCCTCCTTATCTTCCGCAGGCAGTTTCTGGAAACAGAAAAGCAGACACTTCACTGCGCCCTCCTGGACGAGGCGGCCGCGGAGGTCTTTAAGGCTAGAGAGAGAGAGCAGGATCGAAGCGACGAGTTTCAAGCTGTTGGCTGAACCGGCGGAAGAGTGACTAGCGAGGACGGGGACTACTCCGGCTTTGAAGACGGCACGACAGCGTTCATCGACTTGTGGAGCGAGGTTTAATGGGTCCTCGTATGGACTCATCTTGGCACCTGAAGCGTAGTTCCGGAGCTCAGTGATCTTCTTCTGCTTCTCGTCGAGGCGAGGGAGATAGCTGGTGAGGTTTACAAGGATGACGAGGGCGCCGTAGGTGGAGGGACTCATTGCCTGGGCGTTTTGCATGAATTGCACTAGGGTCTTGAGGAATTTGGGATCGGACACTAGTTTATCCTTAATTTGAGGACGGAGGGAGGCGTAAGCGAGGCCTTCGATAGAAGACTGGCGGATGGTTTCTTCTTTCATTGTGAGGTTGTGAGTAAATTGGTCAGCGAGTTCTTCCATATCCGTCGTTGCGACCTGAATCTTTGCGTCGTTTGGTGATGCCGGCGTCGACTGCAACTTAGCCAGCACGACAGCGGCGAGGTTCTTCACGATTGGAGTGTGCAGGCGTTGTTGCATAGGAACATCCTCCTCAGTAACCCCCATCTCTTCCTCCTTAATCTCCTCATTCGGCACCTCTTGAGATACAACATCCTCCAACCACTCAGTGCAATGCTCCTTAATGCTCTCCCGACACTTAGCCTGCATACAGGCCGTATTAAGCATATCCACACACGCATATTCCACCTTCCTGCTTTTCCACTCCCTCTTCATCAGCGGACCAAGACTACACACGAAACCCTCGCTCAAGAAAAGCTCAGCAGACGTATCTGGCACCAATGGGAAGGTACACGACGCAGCCGAGAATGCCATGATGTAGTCATCGTATGTCCCCTTCTTAACTCTCCGGTAGAAAAACGCTTTCAGTTGCTTAATACCCTGCTCCTGCGCTGCCTTCAGATACGCACTCAGTGCCATTGTGCCATGTCCTCTGACAACAGAATCTTGACGCATATCGCAATAACTCATCAATGTATCGAAACAGTCCTCGTCCAGCTTCTTGGCCAACTGGGGACCCGTCGGCGGATCTCTATCATCTTCTCTGGATAACAATTGGGTGAGAGCCGCCAGTGTCTGAGCAGCCCCCTTGTCTTTCTGCCCTCCCTCCATGAGGCCGGCGAGCACTACGAGGAATTCGTCTCCGATGTTCTCTACGCGATTGAAAGACACATTGGGGCCGGCGCGAACAGATGGTACTCTCTTCGGGCCCGCGGGGGGCGTAGAACGTGGCGTGTCTTCGGGCATCAAGGGTGGTTTTGCGGATCTGAGATTTATGTAAAGCTAGATAATGAGAACTATGTTGTAGAGAGTAAACGAAGTTAAATTTGTGCGTTTATGTCGTTGTTAAACGGAGTCATTTATTTCGAAACAGAATAGTGTCATGGCGGGGAGGTGAGGTCCTTATCGGCGATAAGAGCTTCAAGACGCAGCGTCATAGAGGGACTGGCAGGGATTAGCTAATTAACCAAATCGCGTCTAAACACAGAGTGAGACGCGTCTGTCGCTTACAACGTCTAAACATTGCGAGTATTCTCGCGGCTAACTGATTGTAGACGTCACATGCTTTGGTACAGTAAAAGAATCCTACTCTCTTACTTTTAAACCGGCTGTGTTTCAATTCTTCGGCAACTTTTAAGACCCTTGCACAAGGCTTCCAGTTGTGTCTTTAGACAAAGACAAGGCTGTGGCATATCCATCGGGGCTTCACTTCTCACAACTTCATCTTCAGCTTCATCTCATTCACCATGAACGCTATTGACGATTCGGCGCATTATGAGCACGAGATAAAAGGCATGCTCCCGTTTCAACTCAACTTCAACCAGTTAACCAAACCACAAAACAAGCTAACAATGACCACAGAAGAAACACCCTCCCTTCTAACCATAATAATCGACACCAACCCTCACGCCTGGGCCTTGTTGTCACCCACTATTTCCCTCACAAAAGCAGTCTCCAATATTCTCGTCTTTATCAACGCCCACCTCGCCTTCTCCGCCGCCAACCAAGTCGCAGTCTTCGCCTCCCATTCCCAACGCGCAGTCTGCCTATACCCCCGGCCACCTGCACAAGATGGGACGGATACGTTGATGCACGATGTCTCGAGTCTGCAGACAGGCAAAGGGAATGGTAGTGCGCCGAACGATCCCAACAAGTACAGGCCATTTAGCTCAATCGAGCACGACCTCCTCCTGTCCCTCCGCGAAGTGATCGACTCCACGGCGCCGGACGATGTCTCAGCCACTACAACAACAGATATTGCTGGGGCCCTGACATTGGCATTAACATACATCAACAAACAAACGCTCATCTATGCCGAGTCTGGTGCTACGACTGCAGCGAGCAATATGGATGGCACGGCCAACACTGACGACAATGGTCCTACCGGATTGATGTCAAGGATACTGGTGCTGAGTGTCTCGGGCGACTTGGCATACCAATACATCCCCATAATGAACTCGGTCTTCGCCTCACAACGCTTACGAATACCCATCGACATACTTAAGTTAGCAGGCGACACGGTTTTCCTCCAGCAAGCGAGTGATGCGACGAAGGGAATATATATGCAGGTTAAGGATCCGAGGGGGTTGTTGCAGTATTTGATGATTGCGTTCTTGCCGGATCAGGCGAGTAGGAGGAGTTTGGTCAGGCCGAGTATGGATGTGGTTGATTTTAGGGCAGCGTGTTTTTGTCATCAGAAGGTTGTTGAGATGGGGTTTGTGTGTAGTATTTGTCTGAGTATATTTTGTAGCCCGCCAGAGGGAGCGGTGTGCTTGATTTGTGGGACGCATCTAGCATTAGGAGACTATGGAAAGAAACCGGCTGTGGTGCCGAGGAAGAAGAGGAAGAAGAGGCGCGTTGTAAACGGCGATGAAACGCCGGTTACAAGCTCAGCTGTGGGCACACCTGTTCCTGCTTAGATGAAGCGGCGTTGCCAAATGGAGATGAGCTTCAATCGAACGTAACTTCCGTGTAATTCTCATATAACTTCTCAAATGCCATAACAACGCCCAATGCCGTCCACGAAGGCCTTGCTTCATCAATCTCATCACATCGTTACTCCGATCCCAAACAGAACACCTTCCTCACCCAACCCCCCAATCTCGATCTCTTCGTCACAACCATGGATTCACAACCCTTATCCACCTCTGCTGAATACTTCTCCTGCACAGCCATCTCCCTCTTCCCATACATCTGGCTCCTTATCTTCTGTCGTTGGCTCCTGAGGTAGTCACGGTACGCATTGTCCTCCTTCATACTGCCCTGTGGGCTTGGTATTTCAATCTCAATCGTAGCCGTCGGATTCGTAATAGTCACGGTTGATCTGCCGGCTTTGAGTACGAGCCTGTTATCTTGTGATGGTGTAGGCGTGCGCGATTTCACACACGCGATAGCTTCCTTAAGGGAGGCGAGAGAGGTGTTTATGTCTGCGAGGTGGAGGAGCTGAGATTTATTCTCTGTGGCTTCTAGTTGGAGGCTGACGATGGTGGCGCGGATTTCTTCGAGCTGGAGCTGGGAGCGGTTACGTGCTTGGGAATATGTGCTGTGTCTTGCGGAAGTAATCGGTGTTGCCTTAGGAGTAGTATTTAGGAGGCTTGCTACGATCTCCACCATGGTGCGTTCCTCATATTCCTGTACTAGTCTGACTAGTCTCCTCCTACTACTCGACGCTAACTTGAACTGGATATCGCTCTTCTCTTCTCTAAATTCTTCCAAGCACCCTATGTCAATGGTACTTCTACTATCGAGTTTTACGAAGCTCTGCTTGGGAAGTTGCTGCCTTTTCTTCCTGATATTAGCCATATGAAGCTGTGATGCACCAGGAATGCCGAGAGTTGATTGAAAACCGATTGGTATGTAGACGTTGTCGGACTGATATTGTTTTGGACGAGAGGTGATTGTTACGATGTGTACGAGGGAGGTATCTGAGGGAATAGAGAGCACAATTACGGGATGTGCGTAGTAGAGCTCGTCTTGAGGACTTGTTTGTGCTTCTAGGGGCCATTCATGGCGGGATTTGAAGCGGTAGAACTTCCCACCCATAGACTCTGTTGCCACGACCATTGCGGAGGTTGATTCGGCAAACTGGTTAACGATGTGAGGTAAATTGAGGGAATAGATTGTGCCTAATCTCGTGGTAACCATAGCCAGGTTTGCCAACCGGTCTCTGGAGATATAAAGTTATCCAAAAGACCATTTTTAAAATCAATCTGTTTGAAGCACAGCTGTCCTTGCAGGTGTGCGTGACATAAATATCTCAGCTCTCATTTAACCTTTCGATCCTCATGGCAACCTGCATAGAACGCATGCAGCAACCCCTCCAAACGCCGCACTCAATCCACTACAAAGAGTTGACAGCTCTGTTAATTGGTTTAAACTGTTCAATCTCAATTCGCATTTCAGATTACAAACGAAAAGTGGCATTGGAGGAGCATGGGGTAAACCATTCCAAAGCTTCAAAACCTAGGTAATTTCTTTTCAACTTTCAGGCCGCGGCTGAGTGGCTCACCCAGTTGGTAAAGCAAGTGCAGTTTTGGAACAAAAAGAAAACTCGCTGTATTGTTGATATCGTACATTTTTTTTCGCTTCAACAACGCTTTACTCCACACGCAGAACTCTGCGTCCCTTATTCTTAACAGCCTTCTTCTTCTTCCCCCCTCTCTCAAAGCCCATCGCCTGACTGTGATCCCTGCCCAGATTATCGAGGTCCTTAACCTTATAAATCCTAATAATCCAATTCTCACTCGTAAACGCCTCCTCAACCGTACTAAGCTCCGGTCCCTTCTCCGGCAACTTCACCCCTCTAACCCTATCCACCGCCTGTCCGGGTGGGAAAATGTTGTTGTAGTTGTAGTAACTCATCTTATACATGAGAGAGTTTTTCATGGTTTCAGTTGCGTCTTTGTCAACCTTGTACTCCCCCCTCGGAGTGAAGAAATCCCTCTCCTTAATCTCTTCAGGCCAGATACCCTCTGCGATGCGCACCATCCACAGGAATTTGTTGATATCGTCACCAGAGTAGCCCAACAGGCCACCAAAGACGACGAGGACGTAGTCGACCTCGTGTTGGCGCATGATTGGGTAGCTGACTTCCTCACGCGAAGACATGGCTTTGCCGACAGTGGCGATATGCGTGTTGTTCCACGTGTTATTATCCACAAGCGTTGGGCGATCAGCCATCCCGCCAATTTGATAACCGTAATCCCACCAGGACATAATCTTCGCATCTTCCTTGGTGTTCTGTCTTAACCACTGATACGCCTCTCTATAATCATCAATAATATGCTGGCTGCCATCTGGCATGCGGGAGGCGAGGACGACGGATGGAGAGGAGTAAGCGTTGGAAGTCACCCAAGTGCAGTGCAGCACGAAGACGAGGAGGTAAAGGATCATGGAGCCCACGACCGTGGTCTTGGACACCCAGGAGTAGATACCTACAACTGGCGACTTCATGTTGCGCAGTCCCTCCTTAGCTGGCTTCTTGGCGTTTGCAACCTCGAGTTCGGCCTCGGTCTGGACCGGCTTGGTAGAGAGGTAGTTGTCCAGGATTGTAGATGCAACCATGGCGGCAGCGACACAGACGATCGGAGTCAAAGTAAGCATGAGTCTGACCATGACGCCCGAGAAGTACGAAGCAAGGATAGAGTAAACGACGACGAAAACCTGCTCATCCTTGAGGTCAAGGAAGCAGAGATAGACACCTGCTGGAAACAACCAGATCAGGAGGTTGAGATCAAAGAAGAATGCTGGCCAGGCGGTTGGTTGATGCTCGGAGACGGAGGCGATAATTGGGATATGAATCTTGGCATAGCCGGTGTCCCAGAGGGAGTAGAAGCGTCCGGTCCATGGCGCGATGACGCCGGTGACGGTGAGGAGGACGAGTCCGCCGAGGGCAGCGGTGAAGACGAATAGGACGAAGCCACGGAGGAGGATGGTGAATTGCTTGCTTGGGACGCCGGAGCGGACGAACTCGACGAAGCCGACGAGTTGGAGGAGACCGAAGACACCTACACTGGTTAGCACAAAGCTACACATAAACATTATTTGAACTTACCAAGGGACGACATGTGCTCAGAAGAGCGAATTGGCAAGAATCCAACGAACGGAATCTGCATAGACGCCAACGTGCCAAGCGCATACCAAGTACAGTACGCAACATAAATCCTCGGGCTAAATCTACCCATGCACACCAAGACAAACACATGGAGCGGGATCAAGTTGGTGATGAAAACGTATCCTCCCCAAGCTGAAACCATGTATCCATAAAATAACGCACACAGAGCACCCCAGAAAGCAGAGCCGAGTTTAACGGCCTTGATCCAGAGGTAGAAGGTGAAGACCAGGAGGAAAATGGCGATAGCCTCGTTATCATAACTTCCCGCTACAGATCTGGAGATGTAGCCTGGCGCGATGCCCATGAAGATTGCTGCGAGAAGTCCAGCGCTTGGGCTCTTGCTCATCTCGTTGGTGAAGAGATATGTTGCAAAGGCAGTTAGACCGGAGAAGCCCGGTGCGAGCAGGACGCAGATATTGCGGATGTCGACTGGGATTGTCAAGGCGCGCAGGGCATGGTAGATTGCTCCGGAGGTCACCATGAGACCTGGGTATAATGTTCCTCCTGTGACACGGCCAAGTGGGTGCCAGGTTCTGTCATCGAACCAGTCCCAAAAGTCGTAGAAGCCATTGGCGATGAGGTATTTGGTTGCCCGGAAATTGAACCATGGGTCGACTGGGCTGAGTTAGTACTCAAGCTTCACTTTCGAGTTTCGGGTTAAGTAGTTGGTGGTGATTACGAACATTCGTGGATAATACTCTCAAATCCTGCATAGTGTATTAGTATGGAGTTATGGTAAAGCAATTGTGCTGGTAGGAGTCGTTGCCGGCGACCTGGCTACACCTATATATAGCTGGATAGCAGCTTGGGACCAACTTACTTATCACAGAGAACAATCTACTGGAGACAGCTGCGGCTGCAATTGTGCAAAGAATAACCAGACGAAGCAAG
This sequence comes from Antarctomyces pellizariae, assembly GCA_010623925.1. NCBI lineage: Eukaryota > Fungi > Ascomycota > Leotiomycetes > Thelebolales > Thelebolaceae > Antarctomyces > Antarctomyces pellizariae. Next base: position 18,642 of record WCAA01000081.1, read on the forward strand.
CCTCTTGTACTCTCCCCCTTCCTGCCCTTCACTAAGGGTTCTTGTATTGCGACCGTCATCGTCGCCGTTGTTGTCTAACGAATGTGTTTAATTCTCAAGGGAGCTCTTATCCACCAGGGGATATGCTTAGGTGTCGTGAGCGCGGCCGCTTATGTAAGCGGGGCGCGTCAGAAGTTGAGACTCCCAAGGTACATGGTTACAACTCCCCTAAGCGCGCGGATGGGATTTTGAAAAGCGAATTTTTATGAAACGCATTTTGCAACTTCATCGATAGATTCGAACTGGTTAGCGTTCGGTTATGTTGTCTCCGTTTGTGGTCACTCTCTAACTGCCATCATCACGACATCGCATCACAGCCGCCTTGTGCGGACGTCGGTGCATATGAACAGCTCTCCCTTCACGTAGAGACCTAGAATACTGAAGTCTGGAAGAAGGCTGAGTATGGGTAATTGGGAATATAGTACAATGCGGTGTACAGAAAGCATGCTAAAGTGACATCTCGTTTTAAGGCATTCTAACGAATTGCCACTTCTATCCCATCGCCAGATCCGTATCGCAAGCGCTTCCTTTTGTGGAGCAGCTTTTCGGGATACCCAGCATCCATCCAGACCTCCTTCCACTATCTTTTCTCCATTATAACAATGCGATGCGTGGTATCTACTTGTTCTCGGCAAAGACGGCGTTGAGGTACTTCTCCAAGTCGAAGTTCTTGTCCTCTGGGTTGCGGATGACTGTGAGCACTTCTGTCAGCATTTCGTTCTGTCTTTTGTTTCATGTAGGCGCAGTTTCGTCGGTTCATAACATGTCTCATGTATCCGCATTTCGGCCCGCCCTCATGTTGGAGTCGTGTACGTACTGCCGTCACCCTTTGGTGGGTTGGTCTTCGTCTGGAACTCCTCCTTGGCCTGCTGAATTAAGTGTTCCTTGCGCTCCCACTCGCGCTGGGCAGCAGCCTCCTTTGCCTGCTGGTTGAAAGAGGTCTGCTTGGTGAGACCGTAGAGGGCTCCGAGGCCAAGTGCCGACCAACGGAGAACCTGTTTGTATGTTAGTCACTGCTGTTGTATCCCTCAGATCTCCAATCGTTATGATATCCTGGTCGCTATATGTCCAAGGACAAATCGGTGTAATGCGGTATGGCCCGCGCCCAATTGACGCCCTGGAGGTAGAGAGATGCGGACGTACGTTAACGCCTGTGGAAGCCATTGCGAAAGTAGATGAAGTTCGGAAGAACGGCTGTGGTCGCAAAAAGTGCAATTGACTTTAGATTATCGGATTCGATGAAGGCGGAGAAGTGGACTCGACGTTATGACCACCAGGAATTGTTGGCGCGCGATTGAAATAATTCGGGTGATGTTGCGGCGGCTCGAAGAAAGCTTGCTTCCGAGGATCCTTGGACGATTGCGGTCATGTGACCGTGGTTTTTGGGGACAAGCGGGTGCTGCGTTTCAGCGCGTCTCAGCGCAGGGGAGCTCCAAAGCTGCAGAAGGGCAGAGGAGTAAATAAAGTTCGACAACACCACAATCTTCACTGCTCCTGTACACTATTTAAGCGTGCACAACTAACTCAATAGGTTGAGCTTCAGAAGAAGATTACATATCCAGAAGACACCGAGGCCGCACAGAGACGCCTGGAGAAAACCCAAAGAGTAAACATTGAAGGGGGGCAGAATCGCCATTCTACCGGCGCAATGCAACAACGAAGAGATGAGATTCTCGCAAAGAAAGCAAAGCTCGAGGAGCTGAAGAGACAAAGAGCGCTCAGAGCCAGGGAGGCATCGCAACAGAGGGGAAGCATAGGGAGCAACTCAGACGTATGCGCGGTGCCAACCGGTTAATGAAGTGCTTGCTAATATTGAGCAGCTTGCTTCTCCTATACCTACCCGCACAACCGACCGCAGGGACCTCGACAGCTTAATCCAGAGCTTAGTGGGCGAGAGCAGACCAGGTTCAGCAGCACCAGGCAGTCCAGCACACAGAGCTAGCAGACCGACAAGTATTCTTAGCGCTGGCGAACTAAGCAATTCAAACTCCGACATTAATAGCCCGCCAGACGGTAGCGTACAGCCGGTGCAAACACAAACTATCTCTACACAAACGCTTTCAACGGTAGCATCGACAGTCCTCTACGATATACCTCCTTCGCCTGTAAAGGAGAAGTTTACGTACAACAAAGGAGTGCAAACTGCGACACAATGGAGCCCACCGAGGAAGAGCAATCAGCGTTCATCAGGAGCAGGAGACTCGGAAGAGGAGAATGATGATCACCAAACAAGTCCAAGCAAGAAGAGACGAACGAAGGAGAAGGAGGATGAAATACGGGAGACTTTGCGCAAGGAGATCGAGGAGGAGCTGAAGGCAGCAAAGGAAAGCACAGCAGACACAAAACTAGCAAAAGCTAATTTCCCATTACGAGAACTCACGTCGGACGAACTAAACGTTGTAAAGCAGTCTGAGGATTTGCAGAACTTTGTGGACTGGTCTTGCAAAGTGGTGGAGCGCGCTCTGGACGATGAATACGATATTTTAGCCGACTACGCACACGTTCACTCAGCAGGCTACGACTCAGAAGACGAAGCAGACGCCAACACTGCAGGTCGTGGACGCAGGAAGGTGCGCCAAGTCATACAATTCTACGACGAGCGCTGGTCAAAGAAGCGCATGATATCCAGTATCGACTTTTCGCCTAGTTTCCCTGAACTCGTCCTCGCATCGTACACCAAGAACCCATCCGCACCACACGATCCAGACGGACTAGTGCAAGTATGGAATCCGAGATTACATGATAGGGCCGAATTTGTCTTCCACGCCCAATCTGACGTCCTCACCGCCAAATTCTCGCCCTTCCATCCAAACCTCATAATCGGAGGCGCATACTCTGGCCAAGTTCTACTATGGGATAACCGCGCGAAGTCCTCTCCAGTACAGAAAACGCCACTCACTGGGAGCGGGCACACCCACCCAATCTACAGCGTAGACATTGTCGGGACACAAAACGCAAATAACATCATCTCTTGTTCCACCGACGGCATGGTGTGTGGCTGGTCAGTGGACATGCTTAGCCAGCCACAAGAGATGTTGCACCTCACCACTCCACCGCCGGCGAAGACCGAGGATTTAAGTCCGATATGTATGGCGTTCCCGCAGACTGATCCTACGTATTTCCTGGTCGGTAGTGAGGAGGGCACGATTTTCCCATGTCATAGATATGATCGTGCCGGTGCGAAGGCTGGTGTGGATCAAAGGGTTTCTTATAGAGGCCACGCAGCACCAGTTATGTCACTCGACTTCCACCCTGCGAGGGGCCCGATTGATCTTGGTGATTTGGTGCTGTCGAGTAGTTTGGATTGGTCCGTGAAGTTGTGGAAGGTCAGAGCGCCAGTCGCCACTGCGACCACGGGTTTAGCAGGCGATGCTCAAGCGATAGTACCGCTGCTAGATATCACCCGTGAAGACGTAGTCTACGACGCAAAATGGTCATCAAAGAAACCCGGCATCTTCGCCTGCGTCGACGGAGCCGGCTTCGTCGAAGTCTGGGACTTAACAGTCGACACCGAAGTCCCATCCGCACGCCTCCAAACCAAATCCAGACCTGGAGCAGGAGCAAGAGGGATGTATTCCCGCTCCCTTAACAAGGTGGCGTGGGAGGAGAGTGAAGGCAAGAGGCTGGCTACTGGTGGTATGGACGGGGCGCTTACGCTGTTTGAGGTTGGCCCTGATTTGGGTGGGAAGGAATCAGCGAGGAACGAGGAGTGGGGGGCTATGAAAAAGTTGGTTGTTAAGTGTGAGGGGGCGGTGGGGGGTGTGAATGGTGGACCGGCGTCAAGCTATCTGTAAGATTCTGGTTGTGTAGGATGGAGAGTGGGACGGAAGCTGTTTGGTTGTGAGAGGAGGGATCGGAGGTGGTTTGTCTGGCATAAGCGTTGTTTGCGAGCTTATACCCTTCGTATTGATAGCGCTTGAGAATGCGATGAGATGGCAAGAACGGGTGCTTGGTGCTTGTTTGTGAGATGTCTGCTGGATGATTGGCAAGCTGGCAACAGAGTGGAATCTGGAAGTGGAAAATTGGCTGCTAATGTTGTCAGAACAAGCAGGAATCCTCGCGCCAACTCATCGATGGCGAGTCTAAACCAGACCAATTCTCTTTGAATTTAAAAGGCGAGTCAATCCTCATTCTCTGCACAGTGTCGATGTTGGTTTCCCACCAGTCGACCAGTATATAGCCATCCTCTCCTTATCATGCGAGACTTCACCAAAAGCGTTCACACCACAACACAACAGCATAATACAACATCACACGATAAAAGTACCACGCATGCAGAGGTGCTACCTGTATTTCAACGGCCAGTAGACATGGAGTTATGTGCCTACTGTATAGAGTAGCTCGTTTTCTCTTGCGCTCATGACCTCGGGAGGATAGGTGTCTCGCATAAGCATAAACTGCCCACAATAGCAGCTCGAACGTATGTCACTGCCGAAGCAAAAATTTACCCCAAGGCAGCATGCTTAATACACATTCAGGCAATAGCCCACACGAACAAACCCGCCACAATTGACGACGATGTTGGTCAGGGTAGCGACGGTGAGCTGCGCCATGTTGCCTGAGCTTTCTGGAACCACTTTCTGCAAGACTTGTATGCACAGTTGCGAAATGGGAAGAATATGTGCATGGCGAAAGACCGGTTAACACTCTGAGAAGCTTGACCTCCGTAGCCATTTCGTCACGCTTGTCGAGGTTTTACAACATACCACACAACACACTTTCCATTCATATATGGCGGACAACTGAAACTACTTATGGAGTCGACGACAAAAGACTAGCAGCTGGTTCACTAGGTACACTTGTATGAAAGCTTGCGAAAGTACTGGAATCACGGAGCAGGATGCGTAAGTGTTCGACGGGATCTTTGGGACAAAGAGGCTAGACCTATGTGTGACTTGAAGGAAAAATAAGGATAAAGGACGTATAAAAGACATCAAAATTCATACCTTCGTCTAGTGCTACGAACACAAATAGCCGAATAAGCTAAGCCGGAAGCAGTCGAACCATGTGACGCGCTTGATAAATATTTTAGCTGGTTTCACATGTAATACTACGACTTCAGGGTTTATATTCTTCTTTCTAGGATTAATGCCTTTAGCTTTTATACGATATTACTAGCTGCTCTGGCAAACGTGGCTGTGACGCCATAAGCAAGCATGCAGCCGTCCGTCTCCTGTTCTCGCTCCTTCTCAGATTAATTGCGTCCTGCGTTGTCCCGTGATTACTGCGTGATCGCAATCTTATCATGTTTCCCGAAGTTGGAAGCATTCCTCGAAGTTCCAAGCAGTTCAGGTGAATGAAGGGAGCCGGTGGTTGTGGCGTCGTCAAAGGAAAGTTCCGAAGTTGTCCTCGATGGTCCAATCACATCGCCCTTGCTTTGGTAGCGTGACGGACTAGTCCGATCAAGCTCAACGCTAAGTCACGTCAAGCCACGACGGGACGCTGCCTGTTGAATCAGGAACGAAGCGCGAGGTTGCCCTGTAAACAGTGCGGCTTGGCGCTAGCATGGAAACCCCTCTCGCCAAACGAGCAGGCAGGCGGTACTCTCTCAACCATCCATCCTCAAATAGATTGCCAGAATTTCTCGAAATCCCATTCTCTTCTTCTCTTCTTCAATCTGACAACACCACAAGAATCATCTGCGTTCTCACTATCCGACACTCGTCCCGGATATCTCAAGTATCTTTCTTGTAGGTTCTCAGTTGAGCGCAGTACAAGCAATGTTCCACAGCCGTTGAAACACGAGCAAACATTCCGTTCCCCTCCACAACCCCAAACACCAATCGCTACACCACAGTCGCATCAAAAATCAATCATCAGACAGTATTCAATACTAATCATCATCAACCAACAGACCCGATACCTACGGTAACTCAGTCGACAAAATGTACTTCGCAAAGGTTCTCGCCGCGCTTGCCGCCTCCACCATTGTTGCCGCCCAGGTTGTCTTGACCAACTCTGACTACTCCGGTATCACCATCGGTGTTCCACTAGAGATCTCCTGGGCTGGTAACACTGGCACTGTCAAGCTTCTCTTGAAGAACGGACTAGCAGACAACCAGGCTCTCGTCGGCACCATCGCTGGTAAGTTGATTCTACATTAATCGATCGCAATGACCAAACACTAACAAACGCGCAGAGGGACTCACCGGTAACTCCTTCAAGTGGACTCCACAGGGGCCAGCTGGCACCTACAACCTCGAGATTCAGGACTCTGTCCCAGGCAGCGCCGTCAACTACTCTCCACAGTTTCAGGTCGCTGTTGGTGGTATCTCTCCAGTCCCAACCACCTACTCCGAGGCTACCTACCCAGCAGTTGTCCCAACGACCTCCGCCGAGGCTACCTACCCAGTAGTTGTCCCAACGACCTCCTCGGAGCCAGTCTTGACCATCCAGACCTCTACCAACTACGATGCTTCCACCACTGTTGAGGCCACCACTGTCGTTGAGTCTTCGATCATCTACGGGACTGCCACTGTTATTGAGACCACCGTTGAGGTTACTCCAAGCTACGTCCAGCCAGTCCGCCCACCATTGGGCACTGGACCAGTCTACGTCGGCAATGTTACCACCTCTTCAGTCATCTACGGCAACAGCACCATCAACACTGTCACCTCGTATAGCACCATCGACAACGGTGTTACTCCAACCAACAGTAAATTCCTCCTCTTCTCCCTGCTACACTACGCGACAAGCATTAATTCAATATTTAGGCGTCTCCCCAATCCCAACCTCGGCAATCGTCACTGCAATGGCCGCACACGCCTCCCCAATGGCCGCCATGCTACTCGGAGTTGGTGGTCTCGCTTTCCTCTTCTAAATATGACACCACTGAGTTTCATTCGGGTCTGGCGCTATGGTCTTTCTTGATGTCCCGGTTTTTTGATTTGGGGGCGGCGTTGGACTTATCCTCACCACGATATCGCTTGGCAGTATCTTCTTCGTCCTACGGGTCCCATACGGAGTACAAAATGGTGTTGATGAGTGACGGTGTTTCCCATGGTTGTGAGGGCTGATGTATATTGTTCAATGGGACGGTTTACGGTTGAGATTGCGTGGTAATGAGAGTGGGTATGAGAGGATCTTACGCAAGTAAGAATCGATCGTACAAGATACTTTCAGTAGCTGTAGCCCATCTTATGTGAATTGTTATGATAGCTTTACAATAAGGGTTATCGATACTAAACAAGGGAGCTTCTCCTACCTTGAACTTACTGGTGATTCTTTGGTGATGTTGTGCTTGATGTTTTACTTTGCCCAAGTGGGCGCTTGGGACTCTCAGTAGAGAGCCCACTCTTCGTGCGGCCATGTCAGGCTTCCGTCTGCTGTAGGATATTGATACAGCTCTTGAAGCGATGACCGTAGTTGAGGTTCGAGATATTGCCGTTGGGGTTGTCGCAATTTGCTGTTCCCGCTCTCGTTGCATCGTGGGCCACAAAGACAAAGTTTTGTTGCAGCCGGTCTGTCCATCAGTTCACGATTTGCGCTCGTCACATCTCATGGCATCGTTATTGTGACGGCAATTCTCTTGTCAGGTTTCGCATCTCATATCATTATTTGAGGTTGCTGCTGCATCGTACTTGACGTCAAAGATTCAGCGAGCAAATTTCCGCACGGGCGCCTGTGGTCGCCGGCGGCCTGTCAGTGGCCCCCCAATTCAGCGTTATCCCCGCGAACTGTCCACCCATGCCTCGAAGTTATGGACCGCCCCATCTGTCGCGCTCCACCGGTGGTTGGCGTGTGGCAGCACAACAGCACAAGGAAGCTTGGGCGAAATTTCGAGCGCGACGAAGTCGATCAACGGCTCGCAAATTACAACTCCGGCGACATGCATGGCAATTCGATTACAACTCAAGACTGCGAAACAGACACAGAGGCAAACAGAGGTGAGCTATCGCGATTCATTTCAAGATGTTCTGTTGCACGAATAAAATTACAGATCACACGGCAACATCAACGTGGAGCTCATGGTACAGTACTCGTAATCTGGGGAAATACGAGGACTTCAGGGTCCGGCTGCAATGCAGCGTACCTGACAGCGACAATCTCCCGCTGGATTGCGCGTCTGCACGCCTAGACTTTGATTCCAACACAACGGCGAAAGATACGAGAACTTCTAGGCCTTGAAGAACGACATCAACGACATGCGACTTGCAGAGACATTGAAATTTTGACGATGGATTAAAAAAGATCAGAATAGCGACGGAAGGACGCCAACCAGATGTGCACGGAATACAAGGCCTCAAGCACAATGTGGAAGCTTCCGAGATGTTGTGAGCTGTGGTGGCTGCAGCGAAATGTTGTGTGGCGCGAAACTCCGAACTGGTGTGTGCTCCAGAGAACATGAGGTCACGACTCGACGGCTGTAACTTCAGTCTTCGGCGCATAGCCAAAGAGTTTCTACGAAGAGAGTGCTCGAAGACAAGCTTCTCAATGATTCTCATGGCTCTAAAGATAGAATCGATTCAATACAAGAGCCTACCACGGATTAACTCAAGCTGCGCCTCATCGCCACCAAATTGATTCTGATAGTGGTGTGGTGTGGTAAGCGTCCTGATGGTGTCCTCGGCGGCGGAATTGTGCTGACCTGTGATTCCTCCGATATTTTTGCCGCCAACTTCAATTGTGCCAACACCATCTCCCACCTTCTCCTTGGGGCTTTTTTGCCGCATCTCCGTCAGGCTAAGTGACATTTATCTACCTAAATCTTTATCTCCGATTGGCTTCTCACTTCTCACGCATCATGGCCCCCATGATGGCGCGCTTGAGAGGCCTAGGAGCATGGTGTGAAGGACCGGGGTAAAGACCTCATTTCCCAATGGGTCCACACCACCTCCGGGAGGGGATATTCCCACTCGAGGCTTGACAGGCGTTCGCAGGCTGCCATCGCCCCTTGAATTGGAGGGATGGAATGAACAGATCCATAAAGATGGGGTGTGCCCCAGATTTCGCTGCTCTCACCGCTCTATTGCTGTTTGTACGCTACACTAGAAAATTTTACTGTCGTTTTTGATAACCTCCCAGCTTTAAACACTGTCACTCTCTCTCATCCTATATCCCTATCTTAATCAGCCGTCAATCAACTGCTTCAATCGCATCACAAATCAGCAAACATGCGATTCTCAACCGCCCTCATCTTCTCTGCCCTCGCCGCAGCCGTCGCAGCGCAGAACAAATTCACCCGCGCCTCCTACTCTGGCATCAAGGCCGATGTGGCAGAGGTGATCACCTGGGAGCCTACGACGCAGGGGACTGTGAGCATTGTGCTTATGAAGGGGGACTGGGAGAATCTGGATCAGGTCGAAGTTATTGCTGGTACGTCTTCATAGTTCTTTAAGTCGCGGGTATGTGGAAGGCATATTGTCGGGTATGTGCATGGCAATGCAGATAGGAATGGAGGACGAAGTTGGATTTGGATGATGAAGGACACAAAACTGCTAGAGCAAAAATGGATGAAGGGCAATGAGCAAGTGCAAGACGGCCTCCGAGATGCGGCATGAATGCAGAGCAAGTGCTGGGGAAGCGGGTAGCTGCATGAGCGTAAAGCTTGGGCAGAATCGAGCTTATGCTTGGTTGTCGAGCACAACAATTTTGATTCATGCCATGGAACATGGAGCGCATATGAGATGTCTCCAGAAACACCGCTAACGTTCCACAGCCAACATCATCAACGACGGGACACACGTTTGGACGCCCTCAAGCGCCCTCCCCCAATCCTCCGACTACGCCCTCAAAATAGTCGACGACCTAAACCCAACGGCAAAGCCAAACTATACCCCCCAATTCCAAATCGAATCCGACGCCGTCGCCCCATCCGCATCCAGCACCGCCACCGTCACCGCCTCTTCTACCGAAGTTGTCACCAGCACCACCACCGTGGAGTCCAGCAGCGAGACAAGTGAGGTTGAGACGAGCACCGAGGTCGTGACTAGCACGAGCACTGATATCACTACCGCTACAGAGACGAGCGAGAGCAGTGGAACCGAGACGAGCACCGAGAGTGATACGGCTACTAGCACGACCTTGAGGACGAGTTCTGCCAGGACTTCTATTCAGGCGCCGACGAGCACTGTGGTTGTGGGTGCGGCTCCGACTGCTGCCCGTGTCGGTGCTGGACTTGTTGGATTTATTGGTGCTGCTGTTCTTTTGTTGTAAAGATGAAGGTTGATGGAAGTAATGTTTAATTCGTGCATATATTTGATGGCAACATTGGGAAGATGTTTGTATAGGAAAGTATTGTTTTGTGGATACCTATTAGCGAGTTTATAGTTTTAAGTGTTAATAGAAGAGAACTTCTTCATGTCGCCACGTTTTGCGTGGTTGCCGGTTTGGGCGAGGAGCGGTGGACAGGGCTATGTGGTCATGCAAGGTAATCATGCAACGGCTTGGTTGCCTGCGTTAACGTCTGCCTAAAAGGCGGAGCCATCTCGTTTGAGTTTGTATTTCTTTTCCGCCGAAGTTCTTCACTCCCTTTCATCAACGTTCGAACCAACTAAAAGAACAACTTGTTTCCCAGCACACTCGGCCACTGTCTGAGAAGGATGTAGTACCATCACACAAACACTGTTCGCGGAACTGGAGACTCTATGAACTCAACACTGCATATTCCTTTCGGCAGCAAGATCCCACAGCATACAACCAGTTAGCTGTGGTGTCCATGCCCCAACCCGAGATGTCGTTTACGATGAGACCTGTCTCAGCCGCCTGCTATGACGATACGGACGCTGCCAAGAAAGCGAGAAATGAACACAGCCACACTTGCAGCTACACACCACATCAACGACGTTCCCTTCTGATCTTCAGCATACAGGATGAAAATCGAATGGAATTGGTGAGGGTGTCAGCCGATCGAGAAGGGCGACGCTGTTCACATCACTAGCAGCATTACCAACACAGCAAAGAAGCTAGGCTTGCGACGCCCACCACCTTATTGAGATGATGACTAGGCCGCTGTATCTATGTCACCACGTCTCAGCATTCCTCTGATTTCCTCAAAACGATCGATATGGCGGCATCATTATCCGTATTGAATTGTCACTCGTCATGTGACCTCACGGATGACTGAGATTAGGAACGAAGCAGGGCGGCATGGGCCTTTTAAGTCCTTCATCGTCACCATTCTCACCATCACCAAATCGTTCGAGAACGAGCTAAAAATAACGCATCTTCGAAAAAGCTGCCTAGGAGTTCAGGCTTCTATTTCTTTCTGCAGGTCGCACGACGCTACTCTAGCGCCGAGCTAAAGTGGTGTTGGATGTCGAAATGTCGATATCGAGGAAGGAACGTCAGCGGGATGTGAGCAGGTCGTGCTAAAGCAACTAGAGCCGATGACAATCACGAAAGATCGGCCAGATGATCCTATTGTGGACGAACTAAATGACAACAAACGCTGGGTTTGAGCACAGGGCACAGAATGGAAGTTCATGTGGGAAGAGGAGGGACATGACAGCACGAGAAAAGCCGTTTAGTGATGCCAAATAAGAGGTCTCGCTTAGGGCAACTATTACATCGCCGCTCTGCAATCTTACTGCTCTCAAAGTTTTACATTTCAGCACAACACTCAACGGCAAATTCGACCTCGACTTCCAGCTCCCCACAACGCAACAGATAACGATGGTCACACGACGCTACACTAGCTTGAGCCCGTATCGGCCTGTTTCGAGGCGCCTTCCTCGATCACTCACTATCTTCAACCCACATTCAGCACGCTCTTGCGTCTCAATGCCTCGACGTCAGCCTGCGAACTAGGAGATGGCGGCCAGCCACGACACAGTACCCAACCAATGTCTTCATGTAGCCAATCAGCGACTAACTGGTTCTCCGAGGACCTCAAAAACTTCCAATGGAGGTCTTTCCGTTTCAGTTCCAGCTATGGAAAGCGGGGACTATTCCCACGGGGATAGGTCAGATGGGACACCCATGATATACAGGATCCGACGGCACCGCGATTCGAGGCGAGCACTCTCAGAAGAGCTCTTCCCAATTCTCAGAATTGGCCCATCAGACGACAGAGCAAGCCGACACTCCGATGATCCAATCGCGTTCTGAATGTTGGCAATCAACTCCACCAAGCGGTTTTCGGAGGTCTATCGAGGCAGTTTCAGCTGACACCTCTGCATTGCTCCTTCCCCGGACAATCTGGCCCCACTTGAAAAGTTAATTTACAGCACCACATGATGACTCTGCCACGTATTTACAATCCCGATCTTGGCACGGAGCTCACAGCCACCCCATAGGATATCAGCCAAAGTCTCAATTCTGCTTGCATCCACCAAAATCGGCCCTACAACACCATCATGATGAGATCATGCCGAATCCCGGTGGTGAGCCGGTTTGCCGACTTAATCTTAGAATACGAAGAGGTAGATATAAACCAGCATATCCTCTTGCCAGGGACTTAGAACCTCTTACGAGTTCGATGTTCGTCACGACAATGAAATTACATCTACCCATACTTCAATTCTTAGAGCCTTTCTGGGTTGCTTGTGCTGTATAAGATATGGCCCATACTTGAGGCGTCTTTGCGGTTCTGATGCATGCTGTTTTTGGTCACGGATTGCTCAGATAGAATACGACGAGAAAATGATTGACGAGCGAGGTTTGACCGACGTCCCTTCCCGATCTGGAATCACAACACCAACCCCAAGTCTTGGCGCGGCTGCTTCACGTTCCACGAGCACAACATCAGGCATCAACGTATGGCACGAGCTTCACGCTTTCAAAGGGCATTCGCTGAACTTTTGCACAGTCGCTCTAGAACCGCCAAGCTTTTCAAGAATGAGTATAGTTTCTTTGATTCAATTGCGATGCTCTGCGTGTTAGAATTCGGTCTTGGTTTTAGAACTTCCTTTTGATGTCGCTACTGAAATTGCTCAGTAATCTTTCCCCACGAGCGCATCGTCTTATGCAAGGGTTCAAGCAAAATTGCATCATGGTGCTCAATTCTTCGGTAGATCTCCGCGCTTCAACCACTCCGGCGACAGACATTAGAGAAACCGCTAGGGTAAGAGAGATTTTCGGGTGATTCTGAGGGGAAGAACGATGAGAGAGGTTAAAGACGTGACGCCCTGGCGAGTGTGGAGAAGAGAGACGCCCCTGGCTCGTGAGTCTGGGTCTCGACCGTTGAGCCTCCTCGCTCCTTCCCCCCAAATGCGGAAATCGCTCATCGCTCATCGCTCCAATTGAGCCTCCATGTCAACACCAACTGAACGGCGGAACTGGCCGCCCATCTAGACTGCCATGTTTACTATATAGCTGCCCCTCATCCCCGTCTTAACTACCTCTTCTTTACTCTGTTTACACGCATTTTCTTATCTCTGGGCGCGCTTAAAGCTGAGCCATCTTGAGATCTTATACTCGATCGTGTCCTCTTCTTTCAAGCCTTCAAGGAAACCCTCTCAAATCTTCACTCTTCAACTTTGTCCGAGGATACACCATTACCCTTCGGACGGCACAATCTCTTCTTTGGTAGTCAAGGGAGCGGATCCCTTGTTTGTCATCTCAAGAAACTGTCACCCAAATCCGCGACTCCTATGTACTCCTACGATCCAAAGGTCAACCCAGACGTCCGGACTCACTTTGAACTTGCACACACTCCTTCGGAAGAGTGATAAAGGCAACTAAGCGGCCAAGGTCTCCTGGGTTTGTTATCAAGCATACACTTCAAGGAAGGAAACCATCACTCACTGTTCTCAGGCCATGCCAACTGACCAAATACTTATGGGCGGTACCAGGGAGCGCTCATACTTCGATCATGATGAGGAGGAGCCTCTTACACCTGTGAGAACCAACAAGAGCTGGAGGTCCAGGAAGACTACCAACACCCTTAGCCGTGGTAGAGCAGTCTTCAAAAAGGTCTTTCAAAGAGGCAAACTCAACCGGTCCCAAGACTCTAACGATACCGATCTCAGCGCGTCGCCAGATCGCGATGATAGAACACCAATCTCACCAACTGACCTGAGTCATCTCCACATGCCGCCAGCTGTGCGTCCAGTCGAAACTGGACAGAGGCTCACTCCAAGGATGACTGCATACCTACCAGAAGTCCGCGAAGGTCGCCGCAAGTCCTCTGCGTCCGACTACCTCCAGAGTGACGACGGCCACACCTATATGAACGAGTTCCGCTACTTGGTTGAAGACAATACCGTGGGAGCTGTCGGCTTGGATACCATTATCTCGGAAAGTTCGAACCAGAGCGGCACCCCAAGAGAGACCCATATTAGTAGAACTTGGGATGCACTTCATGGACTTAAACCACTGGCACAGGCCCAACGTCCAGTGAAGAGGAATAGCATTCAGCGTAGCAGCAGACGCAGATCTGGCTATGTAAGGGTCGCCCCATCACAAGGTGTCTACAGAGGCCAGCAAGATTATCGGAGGAACCTTGCGCCTGTAACATCAATAGGTTCTAGCCTTCCGAATGCCAGCGCTGATGCTATGGGACCTCTGATGCAGGGAGCCCGTCTGTCACTAGAGAAGCTTTCACCGCAGCGCAACATGCTAATGCAGACGCAAACTCACCAATATAGACTTGCTACAGAGCTTCCGCAGAGGCTATCGCTTCTCGATCTTAGTAAGCTCAGGACTAGGTCTCAAATCGTTGAGGCTGCTATCCCAAATCAGCATCGCTCTTATCGTCAGGAGTGGACGACTTATCTGAGAGATTACTGCGCAGTGAGTCACGCTAAATACTAACCTTATCATATGTTGCTAACAGAAACATCCGCAGGGTCGCTACAACATCATTGATCCTCCGAACCCTCCACGTCGTCACTCTGCTTTTACCTACTTGCCGGCCCTCGACCCAAACAATGAGGACAAACGTATGACTGCTTTTGACAGACTCAACCCGGAGTGGACCGCTGCCCAGGAGGCCGCTGGCTATGACCTCATCGGCGATGCTCAGCGCGAGTTTAAGACATCTGGTGCCGCCATCAGCCTCATCATCTCCAACTTGGAGCTCTTCAAGGTTGAGGAGGGTTACGGCTTTGCTTGCATTGATCGCACAGAGAGTATCGCTGCCCATGCCTTGCTGACTACTGAAGTCCTCGTCGTGCTGGACACACACAAGGTTGGTGTTGTTATTTTGCTTGTTTATTGTCAATCTAATAGTGCTATTTAGGATTGGAGGTTCTGTGGCAACCCCCTCGTCACCAAAGGTCCACAGATTCGCTTCTTCGCTGGCGCACCCATGATGACCACCAGCGGTGCTGTCATCGGTGTTTTCGCTATCGTTGACTACGAGCCTCGTGAAGATTTCACTGCCATACATCGCCGTCGCCTCACAGACTATGCCTCTGCTACCATGGCTCGCATCATGCCACGCTCAATCGATCCTCTGTCGTCGCCGATCCGTAGACCGACGGCACATAGTCCACCTCGCGAGACACTGGTGCGTGAGCAGATGGTGCTTCATGACCAGGCTCGTGGTGTTGATGCTCATGAGGACTTCGATGACACAGTTCATGCTCACAGCTTTGGCACTTCACCCCACCGCCATGTCGAGACCTCATCTTTCGCTATGCGAGTCAATCAATGGAACTCGGGCGTCTCCAGCCCAGAGCAGACATCATCGTCTATCTTAACGCCATCCCTGTCGGTTGGAGACATATCACCACCCATGTCGCATATGCCAAGCATATCAACCATGGCTTCGACAACGGATCATCACAAGAACCAAAGAGACATATTCCTGCAGATGCACCACCCAAACCTGTCATTTAAATTTGGTGACGGCGACAACCGTTCTAGTCCTGTCATAAACAATTGGACGCCAAGACCTTACAGTGGGTCCGATCTGACTAGTGTCGATGAACGGGCGCATCCGAATACACCAGCATTTGATAGTCGATTTCCTCAAGATGACAACCAGGAAGTGGATTACGATGCATATCAAAGAATTGGTTTGAATGAGAGCTGGGAGACGCAGAGATCTAGGCAGACGGTTGAGTATGCAGCCAAGATGCACGCAGAGGGCTTTAACAGGCTTACACCTACGCCTGAGAGGAGACTTCTGCCGGTGAGGTACTTAGAGGGTTGAGGATTGGGACAAGAGGGAAGGAGGACGGAGTTTCATCTTGGACGGAATGATTATTCCTATGTTACAACAGATGGGAGGGAGGATTACCACAACACATTGCTGGACGAATGGAGAATTGTACAACATATTGCTTAATGTCACCACGGCCGCGGCTAGAATTGATCTTTTGTACCATACTTCAACAATCTCTAGCGATATAGCTGGAGACAATGTCCCCGATGGCAGGGACTCAATGTATATTTGGCAGACGCATGGGGTGTGGGAGTTGAGAGGCAGATGTCTATTTCCCCACATGGCAGATGTCTATTTCCTCACATGGCAGATGTCAACATGGACGACATTGTAGCTTAGCTAGCCGCTGGTATAGTTGCTAACAAAAGATCATTTCACTGCAATCTGGCAGCTTCGTGGGCGTAAACTCCCAGAGATGTCGCGATGGATGTTGATCTTCATCTACAAGTCAATCTACCACGTTATACCATAACTACACACGCTACAAACCAAGTTACTGTTTCTATCATTGTGACCAACTGGTTTTTGGAATAACCACCCGGGGTGCCAGCCGCCTAAGCGGACCTTTCTTCGGACGCCACGCCCTCGTCGTACGATCGAAAAGCGGTTTTTGTTCGGTTACCAAAATACCGATACTGGTAAACAGTTTTCCCCCGTCCATGGGGAGGATTACATGATCGAGCAACTGGTAGAGACCACCGGGGCGAGAAAAACATTCAAGCTGAGCTAACCCTCAACGACCGCCCCTCCTCCCGCTTCCAAGCGAACCCGTTCCCATCGCCGCAAACTAAGCCACGAACAGAATAGGGAGGAGTCCAGCTTTGAGGAGGTCGTTAACGGGACCGCACGAAGCAGTTCTCTGCCGGCCGAAAAAATCGGCAGGGCCCAAATCGAGATGCCAGAAGATTGGCGGCTGGATATGGAGAGCCTGGAGTTGTGATGGGTGCGAACGAGCACGGGGAGTAATCGGTTAAGAACCTAAGGCCCGGGCAAGATGGTTGAAATGGGGGGTAAAACGATGGAAACGAGCCCAGGGTTAACGACAAATGGCGGAACCTCGACTTTGTTTTCTTATGTCATGACTCATGCTATCTACGAGTGTATGTGGTGGAATCCAATTTGATTTTTGTATAAGTTATCATTTGGGCACGTGAGCAGAGTCTGATGGACTTCCTACAAGGGAGATGTAGTCGACTATTGGAGTCGTCATCCTCGCCAGATCCCTTCGAGGAGGATTTAACAAGCGATACAATACAGGTATAAAGTTATAGTCAGCTAGCAGGCTCAGCAGCGGAATACATTCATTTCAATACTTCATTGTACTATCTTGCGATCAATCCTGACTATCTAACCCCCAGATGTAAAGCGAAACCTCCTAAAGAAAAGCAACAAGTGAACGGGCAAACTACCAACCACCTCCAGCCTCCGCATATTCGTACTCCCTGCTATCTCTCCTCTCCTTCTTTCTCTCCACAGCCGGCACGGACTCCCAGCCAGTGCTCTCCTCGTTGGCCCATGTATCATCCTTCTTGACAAAATCTCTTCCCATATGCATCCTCTCTCTGCGCTCGTCCTCATGGGCTCTTTCTCTAGCCTCACGCCTCCCCTCGTCTCTTTCACGCTCGAAATGGCGGACACGCTCCATCTCGCGCATCACGTCTTCCGTGCTTTTGTTCGATCTATCAGTCTCCATGCTGACGTGAGAGACAGTATGGTAGCTGTTGTCTCCCTCGTTGAAGCTGACTCTGCGACTTCTGTCTGGCCTGTTATCCCTCTCAGTAGCCGACATGCGGCGGCGAGAGACCGAGCGGATTCTGTCGTTAGCAGTAAGATCCGACGGGTCCAACCTCTCCTCCTCAGAAAAGTACGTCTCAGCACCCCTCTTAATCCCAACCCCATCCGGCTCGAAGTGCTCCTCATACTTGCGTCTCTCATTCTCCCTATACTCCCTTCTCCTAAACTGGCGTGGGCTAAGCGTACGATCAGCATCAGAATCATACTCATTTTCGCTGTTCTCCGCCGTATGCACAGTTGGACGATGATGAGTCGAGCTGCCCCTCTTCCGGCGTCTCATCTCCCTATCACAAGGTGGACTACGAGAACGAACGCAGCCGCGAATAGACCAGCCATCTTCTCCGTCGCTCCTCTCCCTATCGTGACGGACGGATGAAGTAGTAAGTTCCGATTCCATGACGTATGGGCCTGGCATGTGTCCCTCTATCACTTGGCTCTCACGCTTGTAGTACTCCCTTTCCCGAGGCGGTGGTGGAGCGCCACGGTTTGGTGCATAGACGTTGCGTTTGGAGTCGGAAGTGTTCTTGCTTGAGCGGGATCTGGAGTCGCCGGAGCTGGTGTAGCTTGCTGTCCATGAGTCAGTGCTTGCTGCCGTGCTCAGGCTTGGAGTCTGCACCCTCTCCCTGATCAAGTGATGGGAACGGTGAGCAATAGCAGGTGGAGTAACTTCGGAGTAGTCATCGTTCTCATCGATGAATGAGCCTGGAACGGCGTTGAGAGAGTCGTCGTCGTAGGATCCGTGAGAGTGCATGCGCTGGTTGACTTTAGGACCGTGGCGAATTTCTTGGATGAGTATCTTCTCCTTTTGACGGTTGTGCTTCTCTGCACGGCGGCGTGGAGTCCAATCTCTTGGGTAGTAGTCGGATGTATCCTCATAAGTTATAGATTTGCGTCTCTCCTTATTCATTTCCTTGGTGCTAGATCGGCGACTGGAGGTAGTGCTGTCCATGTCGAGCCTCTCAGTGATCCTGCTAACAGGCTCGAGGTAAGAATTGGTAGAGATGCCACCATCTCTCTTATTGTAGACGTAGCGCTCGGTAGTGACGATGACCTCATCAGGCTCTCTCTCCAACACTGCATCTGGAACCTTGGTGCCCTTGGAGTGTGGAATAGCAGGAGGACCCATGTCTCCTCCACTTCTTCTCTCCTTACGGCGTTCCTCAGATGCCTTTCTAAAACGATCAGAGTCGAAACTCTCATCGCGAGCAAAGGCATCAGCCTTGTTTGACTTGCGACCTCTTGCTTTCACGGTGGTCTCGTCGTGGCGAGAACGATGGTGATGATGTTGCTTGACTGGAGAGTGTATTGGCGCACCATCAGAGAGATAGGCTTTGTACATCTCTCTCGCTAACTTCTCGCCGTCGCTACCAGAGAAGTCACCATAGTCGGCGCGGCCATGGCGGGATTGATGGCGCTTATCAGGGGAGTGCTCTTCATGGCGGCCTGCATTTCTGGTATGCGTCGACATCTCGAATCTATCCACCGATCTGGCACGACGGACCTTGACTGGTGACGGTTGGCGCTGCTCTTCCTTGATAAGTGGAGAGAGTTCGTCCCAGGTACGATCGACGTTCCCTCTATCGTATCTGGCGGAGTAGCTGTCGCGACCTCTTGTATGTCCCTTCTGTCTGTATCCCTTTTCCTTATGGGTGTTTGGAATATGATGTCTGATCTCGACTCCGTAGCCAGTAGACTCGTACTTCTCCTTTGAATCCTTTCCAAAAATTAGGTTCTTGAGATATTTACCGATAGGGACGATGGTAGGTACCTCTTGCTTCTTGAGCTTCTTGGTTTTGGAGCGACTTGATGGTTCGGCCTTAGGAGGCTTCGAAAGGTCGATTTCGGACTCGTGTTCACTATGGTAGACTTGCTGGATCACAACTTCTGCGGACTTCTTCTTCTTGCGCCTTGGAGGTGGTGCTGCCTTCTCCGACTCAGAGTCTGACCAAGATGTAGACGAAGACGAAGAGCTTGAGCTGTCGTCCTTTACCATCTTCCTGACCTGCGACCAATTTCTTAGCAAGATGTTTTGTCTATGGAGTGGACCATGAACAGGACTAACCTTCTCTGTCTTGATGGTCCTCTCCCTTCTCATGACATAGTCGCTCTCATTCGGCGGCCTCAAAGTGACCCGCGAAGCTGGCCTTTGCGCATTGCTCTCAGGCTCGCTAGCATCAGAGTCCTCCTCACTCGTCTCCTCCTTCTGGCATCTGCCACAGAAAGCCGAAGCAGGGGTCTCGCCTTTCTTAATCGGATGTCTAGCCTGATACCTTTTGCTTCTCGGCTGGCCACACTGAGCACAAACATGCAAATGGGCAGCAGCTTCTTTGCTGACCTCGACTTTTGTCTTCTTAGACTCAGCTTTCTTGTCCGCCTTGTGGTGCTTCTTGTTCTTGCGCTTTCCTGAGGATGGCACGCGGTGCTTTGACTCAACTAGCTTCTTTGAGACATGCAGCACCTTTCCTCTGGAAAACTCGATGCTGACTTCGCTCTCATCATCGGTGGACTTTATCTCTTTCTCGCACTTGCGACAGTAAGAAATTGGTGGTGTCTCTCCTGGCTCAAGCGGATTTTCAGCCTGGAATTTCCTGCTTCTCAAGGTACCGCAGTTTGCGCAGATGTGTCTGATAACAGCGATGCCGGTCGCATTCAGTGGCTGCACATTGGTAAACCCGACTGGCTGGACGCGATCGAATTGTGAGTTGAAGCCGCCAAAGCCTGGATCTTGCATCCCTATGTTGCTCATGCTTGGGTTCATCATCATCATCATGTTTGGAGGTAGTCCGCCGCCATACATATAAGGCTGGGTGAATCCTGTTCCTGAACCTGGGACCACATAGTTGTTGGACATGCGCGCACGGTTTGGTGTGGGGATTAAAGCGAGTGTGCGACCTCCTAATTGATAGAGGCCTGGCGCAGCTTGGAAGCCTGGTGGCAATGCTGTGCCCTGCGGTGGAAGCGCACGAGTGTGGATGACGTTCTCGGTGGTAGTAGTAGTTGAGGAAGTAGTGGTGCTTGGTGTCGACTTGGATGAGGCAGTCGCGTCTGGCGCGTCGTTGTCACCATTGTCCCCAGCCATCTTGCTCTCTGAGCTCTCTTTGCCTCCCAAGGACACGGCGATCTTTGTCAGTTTCTCAGCAAAGCTAGTTGGTGACTCGTCTGTAGAGATTCTGATGGTTGTTGTTGTCGAGGTCGATCTGTTTGTTTTGGGAGTCGGGGTTTGCGATCGGGTGCGCGATCGAGCGCGCGGTTCTTTGGGCTGGGGTTCGTCGTCGTCGTCGTCGTCGTCGCCTGCCTCTTCGATCTTAGGTTTGCTAGTGCGTTTTCTAACTAGGTGTAATCTTCCGTTAATTCTCTTCACGTAAGTATCGTTAATTAACGGATCAAATAGATAGTCCATTGTGGCTGCACTGTGGCCCGCATTGCAGATTCGTTGTTCTGCGAATGAATTGGCACGCAGCTTTGGGTTACAGATAAACGCTGAACGCCGTCGCTGTGACGGTTGCCGCGCCGAAAGGGGAAAGTACGGCAGACTCAAAGCATAACAGATCGTGAGGCGCAAGAATTGACCGCTACTGAACCTACCAGGTATTTTGAGGCAATAGCAAAGCCTACCTAGTACCGTTTATCTATTTTGTAGCAGTTTATTTCAAGCTTAAGAGCGAAGTCGTCAGGTATTTCCAAGTCTTGAATAACGGAAGGAGCGACTGGTCCAACATGGTACTCAATGCTTCTCTGCGCATGGCCTCACCTTCAGATGATAACCAGGACTGTACGGTACGCGCCACAATAAATCCAAGTAACAAGGAAAATTTACGGCCACAGATGCTCATGAATCACACTGTGATCGGCAGGCTATGCAGCAAGAGGTAAAATACTAGCATTGGAAAGCTTGCACAGAAGTCGCGCGAAGTCCAGCCTGACTGAGATTCTGCTTTCAGCCTTTTTGCTACTGATTTCCAACTTCATAGTGACCTCAGGCCGGCTATAGTTGCGGGCAGAAGTGCACGAATGCAGTCTGAAGTGCGTCTTTCACAAGCACGTATTTTCCGAGTTGCCTCTCGCGGTGTACGAGAGCAGCTTATTAAGTATAGGCGAACGCTGACTTCAAATGCTGAGCTTCATGGTGTGGAATATTATTTGGGATCCAACATGCTCGGCGTATACTGTAAAGCATGCTGCACTGGACGAGGAAAATGCGGGCGGTGCGATGTCCATCATAGTTTCGAGGCGTGTTTTCGGGTTTTAGCGGCAGAGATAAACTGAGCATATCTCCCGATGCTGATGAAGCATTATTGCCTGAAAAATTTCACTTGCGTAGCCCAGGTTTATGTTGGATGTTTTGTCCTAGAAGTGTTTTTCAGTATAATCCATGTCTACATTTCGGTCGCACCTCGAAATAAATACATCGACACATTAATAAAAAAGCTCCGGTCGCTTTCACCTCCTGGCACGTTTCCATCAAAGTCGGGTTCACGCATAAGAAGTCCTGATGAACTTGATTTTGGTTGCATTGTGGCTGGTCTGTGCTTGCTGAAGAAATTCATGCCGGTATGATGCGCGTTCCATGCTCCCAATTCACAATCATTTTGCACTTGAAGAGTGGTTTCGAAGATCCTCATGAGCATTTACATTTGCTAAAGCGCAATCATCACGTCCGTATTGTGGACTGAAATGCTATGCGAACCCCATGCCGAATCTGACCGCCAAGTGAAACCGTTCAAAAGCCTATGTCATGTTAGTCGCATGTTCTCGATTAGTTGTGAATGTTCTGAAGCGCTTACGGAGTGGGGTGAAGAACCAGCGGTTCTTGCCGGAGGTGTAACGCTCCTCAAGGGCCTTCTTGATGGTCTTCTTGGCGTCCTCACGCTGGGAAACTTCCTTGAAAGTCTCGGTGGAGACGGATCCCTTAAGACCCTCGAGCTCGAGAGTGTAGCGGGTTGGCATCAAATGGTTATAGTTGATAACCTTGATGAATGGCTTGACCTTGGAGCGCTTGGTCTGGCGGGCCTTGGACATGCGGCGGGTGATCTGGGATGGGTAGCGCTCGATACCCGCAACGATGGCGTGTGGGTATGGGTGCGACTTGTTGCCCTGATCCTGTGGCTGCACGATGACAACCTGAATATACCGTATTAGCCTCCGCTCTCATTCCTGTCCTCCAAATGTTGTTGTTGGCCCAAAATTTCTCCTAGTCTTGCAGCTTTTCAGTATTCTCAAAAGTCGCTTCGCGTTTTCTCCGTTGCTTCATAATACTCCAAAGTATTGTCGCATTGTTCGACATCACGTCGGGTATCCAAGTTCGTCGCGCCGATAGACATTGCATGAATTGTGGAATCTCACCTTCTTTCCGGCAAATCTGCCACGGGTGATAATGGCAACACGGCCGACCTTGAGGACTATGAAGATATAATCAGCAATTGCTTCTTTGCCTTGCCGGCGCCGGAGCAATGCGAGCAGAGTAGCTACTTACACTTCATGTCGACGGTTTCGTTTGGCGATGAAATTGATGTCGATTCGTGGCTGGCCGTACAAGTCTTCCACCCTCAATCTCGAAAGTTCGCTTGTGTCGCGGGAGCCGCAAGGGCTCGCTTGCCCTATGGCAGTTTTTTTTGCCGCGGGCGGAATATCTTGGCTCAGAGTGCTCCGCTCTTAAGCAGGGGCATGAGGGCGCGGAACAGCGAAGGCCCGCTTGGCAGATAACGACTGGAATACTTATCGGTGGTTGCGGAGGAACGGGGGATCTGATTGTAAACAAAGCCATGCAGGTCGCAAACACGTCAGAAAGTGGACTTAGACGCGGTAACTCCAACCAGCCGCCGACTGAAGAATTGATGCCAACCACGTCCTAGCCGGGCAGGATAAATACAGTAACCATACTCTACCACTAGCTAGCTGATAGCAAACACAACGAAATACTACTACCATTGAAAGGGCGACTTCCACCAAGTTTTATTCCTTGGACCAAGAAAGTTCCGACTTCTGACCGCTGGAACCCCAGCCACCGTGGACATCAACATTCCAGACCGCATTCCATTACTTCGTGACTGTCGCAACAGTACCACGATGCCTTCCACCGAGAGAAATGTCTCTATAGACAGCATAAATGGGGAGAGAAGACCACTGAGGCATCAGCATTCCAGGAGTTCAGTTGATTATGGAAAGGCAATGGTTCCAATGTGAGAAGAGATACTCCACTATCCATCACTCGCTTGGAGCGGACACTAACAACGTCAACAGGTGGGACAGCTCCGATCCTGACAGAGCTCCTCCACCACTTCCATTAAATCCAGGTTCTCCCGTTCAAGCTTCGAGACCAAACACTTCTCATGCAATTCAGTCAGCTCATGCTGCGTTAAGCGAGAGAGCAAGAGAAAGTAATCTGCTTTTAGGCCCAAGTCTGAAGCCAAAAGAGGAAGGATCACCGGATAGACCGCTACTGAAGAGTGCGGCTCACAAGCGCATGCAATCGTTACAAACAGGACATGTTAGAGATCTGAGCAAGTTTATCGAAGGAGGGCTGTCGCCTACCAAATCGCCAGAGAAACCTACGCCATCAGTTACACCGAAAAAGGATTCGGAGGAGGATATGTGGAGGTCGAGATCACCAGAGAAAGATAGTAGCAATTCCACAACACCAATCGGCACGCCACTGAAAGATAGTCTGAACGTTCGCCCATCCTTGCGCAAACCACACCAGAGCATTCTTGGTGAGAACGCGCCACCACAATCAGCGACTATGCTCGCCCTTCAGTCAATGTCCAGCAGGGACAGCATGCAGTCCAAGGAGAGCGATAATGCATTGGCGGATATCACCAATGGCTCAAGTGCTCTTGTGCGCCAACCGCATACATTCGATGCCATATCAGGTCAGATTCTCAGCCTCACGAGCATTGCGACAAGTCTCCAGCGTGAGATGGCTCAGCTCAACCGACGCAGCAAGGATAATGCGACCGATCTGTTAAGCCTCAAGGAAGCCACCAATGCCAGAGACGAGGACATCAGGAAGAGCTTGCGCGAGCTTGCTACGAATCTTACCAGACCTGGTGCGAATTCGCCCTATGCCATCCGTGGTGGTGAGCGCGATGCATATTTCTTAGATGATAAGCCATATACACCAGTCCCAATGAAGACTCTGGCACTTCCACGCATACCGAGTCCGACATCTTTCGCCGCCTCTCTTGACCGTGGAATGACTGGCACTCCAGGCTCAGTCTACGCTGCTGCTGTGCCTGACAACACCAGCCACCAGGCAACTATCGCATTGGTAGAAAAAGTGCTCCGCGAAATGGGGACGAAGGAAGGCCAGGATCTTTTGGCTGACCGTTTGCATGAGCTTGCCAACCGCTTGGTGCGGGAGAATGCAGACACCAAGAATAAAATGGAGGAGCTGATCGACTTTGTCAAATTAAACGGGGAGAGGAACAACATGGCAATGACGAAGAACACAGGATACAGAGGAAGCAGAGACTTCAGCTTTGCACAGGCACCGATACTCCACCAGGATAGTGCTCTTGGGTTGAATGAAAGCGAGATTGGGCTCAATCGAAGCAAGAGTGCCGATATCATCAACGACGATGCTCTAAGGCTCATCAAATCTATCAAGGACAGTGTGGCTCAGGGAGGTGGCTTGACGGCTGAAGTGAAGGCACTCGTACGTGAGTTGCGTGGTGAGGTTCTCGGCATGGGTCGAGAAATCGGTCGCAAGCTCGAGCAGACATCTGCAGCCGCAACAACAAATAACGCCAAGAACTCAGCTGCCGAGTCGGAGAACATCGCCAGAATCGTCGACGACGGTCTGAATGAGCTCAAGGAGCATTTCAACCAGATTACGAAAGAGAGCAGACGCCAATCTGTTGAGGCTGCCGCTGCTCGCCAGATCGATGGGCAGGAGATATACAATGCTGTGAAGAGTGCCATTGGTGACGTTACAGCAGACCTCTCGAAGGAAGATGTGATGGAGGCCGTCAAAGTAGCTTGGGAGAGCTACAAGCCGGAGATCGACATACAGAACTACGCTTTGGACCGCGAGGAGATCCTAACCACACTCAAGGAAGGTATCCAAGAGTACATGCCACGAAATGATGAGCGGGAGGTTGGAGCCACAAGAGAGGAGGTTTTCGTCGCCGTAGTCGAGGGACTGAAGCACTTCTCACCGCCTCAAATTGAGCCACCGCCAAGTTTGTCGAAGGACGAAATTCTTGATGCTGTCAGAGAGTGCTTGGAAGAATTTGAGTTTCCAGCTGCTCCAGCTCCGATGGCGCAAGATCTCGACCTTATGCATGATGAGATGCTTGATGCTGTCAAAGAGGGATTGGAGACATTCGACTTCGAGGCTCTCAGACAGGTGGAGCAAGATCATGGACTGACTCGCGAGGATATGTTGACTGCAGTCAGGGAAGGTCTCAAGGGCATTGACTTCCCACAGCCTCAGATCGAGCCACCTCGGTATGAGCTCAGCAGAGAAGACGTCCTTGAAGCCGTCACTACTGGGTTGGCAACCTTCGAGTTTCCAATGCAGCAAGCTCAAGGAAATGAACTCACTCGCGAATTGGGCGAATCTCTTAGCAAAGATGATGTATACGATGCCGTCAGAGCAGGACTTACAAATCTTCCGCCACCATCAGAAGGCTTCGCGACTGAGGTGCAAGACCGTCTTCAGGAGATCCTCGAAGTCATGCACGCAGAATTCAAGGCTGTTTCTGATGAAGCAAAGGACAACGTAGCAGCTCATGGTCGTGATACTGAACAAGTTCTTGATGCCACGAAGGACGGCTTCGAGAAGCTACGCAACGACATTGAGATGTATGTCGATCGCGCGGCAGATGTCACTGGTAAGGACGAGATCATGCATGCGATGAAAGAGAACTTCGATGTTCTGCGCGCTGACATCGACTTGTTGGTCTCGCAGGGCTCAGATGTTTCTCTGGAGGCTGTGAGGCAGGAACTTGAGACTCTGAGAGAGAGTATCACGAACCAGGTTGTGCCGGCTGGCCCAAACGTCGACAACGATGCACTTTTAAGAACGATTCGTGATGGTCTAGAAGATATCCGAGACGATATGGAAAACCCAAAAATGAGCGCCGAGAGTGTTATGTCCGGCACCGGTGAGATCCTTGATGCTCTTGCCGACGGACTGGAGGGCCTCAGGAATGATGTCGAGAAACTTGTCAGTAAGCCGGTCGATATGACTGTCAGCTATGAAATCCTCGACACTCTCAGAGCTGGCATGGAAGGCTTGAGGCAGGATATCGATAAGTTCAGGGAAGATCGCATGAATGATAATGCTAGCCAGCAGGATCGTGGGGTTGGTGAGATGGCTGCTATCACTGCCGGTGCTGTTGTTGCCGCTGATAGTCTCAAGCATGATGATATTGAGAAACTTGAGACGCTCATAAGTCAGCTGCATACCAAGGTTGAGTCCTTGGAGAACATGGCGCCGCCAGCTCTTGTTACCGTGCCAGGTGCGGTGACGAAAGATGATCTTACTGTCATCGAGGAAAGTGTAAGCAAAGTCCAGGATTCGTTAGCAGAGTTGGCGCGCTCGAACGATGTTGCTGCTGCATCAACAGTGCAGCGCGATGATATTGAGGCTATCGAGACACTGCTTCGCAACACCAAAGCGAAGGTTGATGAAATCGACACCAGCGACGGAGCAAAGAAGGAGCACATCGACGCGGTTGAGCATATCATCCAAGACGTACAAGGCTCGCTCAATGAGCTGCTTTCATATGTTCCTGAGACGGCTAAGAAAGAGGACGTCGCCAATGCCGAGTCGCTAATCAAGGACGTCATGGTCATGCTTCAGGATATCAAAGATACACAGGAGAATGACGGCAATGTTGCTGTTGTTGTCTTAAGCGTTAAGGAGCAGCTTGAGAAGATTATGTCTGAAGACCTAACGAAGATGGCTAGCAAGGAAGATGTCACTGTTGTGTCAGAGCAAATCAAGGCACTTAAAGAATCGGATGCTCTCGAGTTGGCTAACCGCCAAACCGAAATCGCTGGTATCTCTGAGTCAGTAAGCGAAGTCAAGACCCTGCTTGGAGAGTTCAGAGACGCTGTCAAAGAGAAGGTTGAGTCCAGCTCTACTGGTGTCTCTGAGATTGCCACTGTTCTCGCGGCATTTGGCACGACTCTTGCAACCGGTTCCGTTGTCTCTGAAGAGGCGAAAAAGCTGTTGGAGGAGATCAAGAAGGAGTTTGAGGAGTCAGCGGCAACCGTGGCAGGCGTCAAGCTAGAGCACGATGAGAAGTTTGAGCAGACGTGGACGAAGATCGATGAGAAGTTCTCGGATCTGATTATCAAGTATGATGATGCTCAACAGGCTGCGGATGCGAAAACCAAAGCGGCTGAAGAGCAGACTGGGGAGATCAAGGCTACTTTGGCTGATTCTAAGGATTTGGCTGAGGAGCTGAAACTGCTTATTGATACGCTGGGCTCGGCATTGACAGACTCGGTGGAGAAGATGGATGAGGCTTCTAAGACCGTCTTTGGCCGCGTTGAGGATACCTTCACCAAGCTTGAGGAAACACATGTTGATGTCAAGGCCGAAGGACAACTAATTCGCGATGAAGTCGCCAAGACACTAACAGCTATCGAAGCTGTTCAGGGCGATGTTAAGGAGACGCAGCCACAGATTCTTGAGTCGGTTAAGGATGTCTTGATGCTTGTTGGCGAGCACTTCGAGCACTCCAAGACCTCTACGGAAGCACTGGAAAAGAAGTTGACAGACCACAAAGAATCCTCTGACACCACGATTCAAGGTCTCATCACCAATATTCCGCAGCCAGAGAAGTACAACGACGGTCAGGTACACGAGAAGCTCGATAAGCTTGTCGACCACATGGCCGAAGCCGGTAAGGCCTTCACTCAGCTCGAAATGCTCGATGGCATCCACAAGAAAGTTATGGAGACCGCTTCTGAAGTGTCCCAATTCGTGCAAGCTCAGGCCTTGCGCATCGCCAACGACCACGAGGACAAGGTCAAAGAAGCCGAAGAAGCTGCAATTCTTCTTGAGCGTCGTCTGGCAGAGAAAGAGAGTGTAGAGGCAGATATTCAGACCCAGCGCGAAGAAGCCTCAAAACTCAAGGACTCCGTAGCACAGCTGAGGGCAGAGCAAGAACAGATGGCACACCAGAAACTTAAATTAGCAGCCGACGTCTCAAGCCTAGAAACCGCACTACACATCCGTCGTGAAGAACTAGCATACATGGAGGCCCGCGCCGAAGGGCTCGAGCGCCGGATCCTGGAGGCAGTAATCGACCACTCCCGCTCTTTCATGGTTTCTCGCACAGCATCTCGTAAGGACATGTCGCTCAAGCGCGCACCTAACCACAGACAACCGATACCGAGGGAACTGAGAGACCCGAGCAGTGCTAGTACGGCGTCGAAGGCGACTGCGAGTATCGCGAGTGTAAGGTCTCGCCCGAAGTATACGACGGCCCAGAGCGCGATGAATATGGCGATGAAGGCGCCGAGGGCGCTTGTGCCGGCGCATGTTAATGATGCTAGGCGGAACTTCAGTTTGAATATGGTTGGGAATAGCACACCCACTGGAGGATTTAAGCGTAGTCATTCGGTGAAGGAGCCTACCGGCGCGACGGCTTTGAGGAAGTCGAGTTGGGGCGGCAATACTAGGGGTGCGTATGGGGAGTTGGGGATCAACGATGAGAAGGAAAATATGGCTGTTAAGGAAAAGGAGGTTGTGGATGAGGTGGACGATGGGGTTAGTGATACAGGCACTCTTAGGAGATCGAGTGTAGGCCCCACTGAGGTGGCGGGAAGTGTGGCTGGCACAGAGTATACCGATGATTATAGTGAGTATACGGAGACGGAGTCAGGATATACTGAGTACACTGAGACTGAGGCTGGGGAGACTCCGCAGAGTGAGGTGGCAGGGGCCAATGGTTTGGTGATGTTTGCGGAGCCTGCTTGATCAAGGCGAAGTCGAGATCCACAGATGATGTCGAGATTGAGAGATGAAGCTGAGGTTACGTTGTATTGAAGTGGTTTATTTTTGAGCAAGCGAGCAAATGCCTAGCGATTGAGCGATTGTTATTAATAGCGAGCGACTTTAAATATTTTAGCACTGATGGATTGGATGAAGAAGCATGAAATAAGGACTGTGATAGGGTTAGGCGTTGGTTTAACATAGTATTACGTCGTGATAATTTGAATTATTTTATAAACTCCTGAAGACGTTGGGTTGTTAATTGGTTTGTTGGACGAGCCCCGTATCAAATGTTATTGATAAAGTTGAAGAGATAACTCTGGAAGAGTGACCGATTTTTCAACCAGTTTTGAAGACTCGCTCGTGAACAAACCGTTGGTAACGAAGCTTACTAAACCCTCCGAGTAGACAGCATGCTAACCGGTTTTGGAGGATTCGTGACAATTTAAAAGTTCTAATCAAAGTCCAGAACTGAGTTCTTCGAGAGTGGACGGCTTCTTTACTGGGTTTCAAAAGAAAGTCGTAAAAACTTATATCGAAAGTATACATATAAAGAAATCTTTCCTTTCTTTTGTATGTAAACGCTGGAAGCGCAAGGATTGGCTCATTCAATTGTTCTTTCATCATGACAGAAATTTCGCGGAACAGAAAAACAGGTAATGATTGCAAGCTTTAAAAATCCGCTATAATCGTCGGACGTGCCGATAAATCTGGTCCTCCTTAGCGGTCTGGGAAAGCAAATTGCATAGGCTCACCGCCTTTGCTTTTGGGCACTATTTTGAGCATTCTGAGGGCACAACAATAGTATTCTAACCAACAAAAGACGTCGAAAAGGCAGCAACTGAAAAGATTTTTAAATGAGATTTATTTGTTTAAATATCTTAGACCTATTTTATAAATGTTAAGCTACTTCGAGGTGCTTTTCGAGATTAAGCTTTGATTAGGTCGCGGATTGGGAAGGCGGCAAAGCTATGCAACTTGCTTTCCCCGACCGCTAAGGAGGACCATATTTATCGGCACGTCCGACGATTACACTACCTACATATACGGTCTATCCTTGGCATTAATCTCCTTCACCCCCGCCATCCAGGGCCACAAACACTCAGGCACCTTCACCGTGTACGTTTCCTCATTCCATCCATTCTCTAGAATAGCAGCCAGCACGCGCGGCACCGCCATGCCCGTGCCATTAACCGTGTGCACAAAATCCTTGCCACTCACCACACCCTTACCCTTTACCGTAGCATTGAGTCTACGAGCCTGGTAATCCGTGCACACAGACGCCGAGGTCACTTCTCCGTAGCCATTATCGCGATCCCCGCGCGATGGGAAGAAAGCTTCAATATCAATCTTGCGATAAGCTGCCGCTCCCAGGTCCGTTGTAGGCATCTCCAGAACTCTAGCATGCAGGCCGAGGTCGGAAATGATCTGTTTTTGGATAGAGACAATCTCGTCAAAGACCTTTGTCGATGCCTCGAGATCGGGAGATGTGAAGCCAAAGAGCTCTACCTTTGTGAACTCGTGCACACGGTACAAACCCTTGGTGTCTACACCTCTGCCTCCCGCTTCGGCACGGTAGCAGCGGGAGACTGCTACGTTCTTGAGTGGGAGCTCGGACGGAGAGAATACCCGGTTTGCGCCCATTGCTGCCAGAGGAATCTCGGCTGTGCCGGCGAGGCACAGTTCTGGGACCCCACGGGCTTTGTCTTCTTCCGCTTGTTGGAGCGCGTAAACTTGTGTCTCTCCATTTGTGTCTCTTGGCAAGAATCCGCAAGCGGCTGCGGTATGCGAGTACACTATACTCGGCGGACTGACAAGTCCCCAGCCCTTTGACCGCGCGACGGAGATGGCGTATTGGATTAAAGCCTGCTCTAGCATCGCACCGTCGTTGAGTAGGTAGTACCAACCCCAGCCACTGCTTTGTGCTGCTGACGCAAAATCGAGTAGGCCCAGCTCAGACCCGATGTGGACGTGCGATTTCCAGACGCGGTCTGAAGTGTCGCCGTGCTCGGGATGTGTGCCTATCAGCTCTAATAACTTGGCGTTCTTCCCAATCGGTGAGTCGGACGAGGAGAAATTCGGCATTTGGACGGCCATCTCGTCGATTTGTCTGAATATTGGTCCTTCTTGTTCTTCGATCTTGCTTATTCCCTCCTTCAACTCCCTCGCTTTGGCGATAATGCTTTCCCTCCCATCTTCGACTATGGAAGATAGGCCTTTCTCCTCAGCATCGTTGATGAGGTTTTGTGATGTCGGATTGGCAAGCAGGCCTTTGAGTATATTGTTCACCTCTCTCATGCTCCGTGCTTCTCTTTGCAGAGCGACAAATTGTTCATGCAGCTCTACTATCTTGGCCGGATATGCAGATTGCGGCTTGCAGTTTCGTGCGAGGGCATTGGAGGAGTAGTCTGTTGGGCGCTCGCGAATGTCTCTTATGTTTATCGCTGGCTTTGGTGCGGTTGCTGGGCGCTGGGTGCGTTGCTTCTCGACGGGCGCGGCTTTACGGTGGCATCGGGTGGTGGAGAAGAGACGGGTCTGCGGGTGAGAGATATGGCTGAGAGCTTGCCGTGACGGGTGCAGTCTTGAGGTTAACATCTTGTGTATGCTTGAAGAAATGAGGACCTGGGAGGATGTCAGTTGTCGTTGCGACGAGGCTGAGAAGGCTGTCGAGGTGTCAGACCACTTTTGGGTGGAGCTGAAGATGTGTCAAGTCAATGGTCAGATGGCAATTTCGTAACGTAGAAATAATGTGATAACAATAGCTTCAGGAATCAAACACAGTTTGGATGTAAATATCAAGTGCATTGCTACGCGAGATCGTTACGTCGATGGGAACGTTTGGGGCTCAGTTTCAGCCGCGCGGTTGTGCCTAAGCCGGTTTAATGTTTATCCGTTCTGGGATTACTCCTCGGGCGACCCTAGCATCCTTAGGGCTGAATAAGAGAAGCGCGTCAAAACTATGTTCTGAGACCCCACAACTCCCGAGGCTTCAGGGGTACACTTACTTTTTCAAAGGGATTTTGGTCCACATTTCTGTTGTCCTGCAGCATTTTTTTTCAGCTCCTCGGCATTGCTGTAATGGCCCAAGGTTTGCTTTGATATATCAGGTTTTGCGATCTAGCATGCGTTTAAAGATGCTTCTGCTTGGGTATCGGAATTTTGTCGTCTTTTTTGTGCTTGTTTCTGTGTTGCTGCAGGTCGAGCGACGTAGCTTCTTTATGGGCAGGTGTGGGGTTTGTCCTCGAGCTGAGAATAGCTTCATAAGGAAGGTGAAATCCATTCTCTCGCTTGTTCTGTCAGGACAGCACCAAGAGCGGATCGGAATGTGAGCCGTGAATATGAGCCTTCTCGCATGAAAGGTCTTTAGTTGAGATCTGAACTCAGGCTCAGAATGGACGGATGGAGCAGAGTATAGGCCGAGGTCCTAAGCCAGGGCAATCTGAATACCTGCATCGCCGTGGACACTGTTTTCGACGCTCTCTGTGCTGCTTGCCTTCATATACTCTTTGAATTTATGAAGTCTCTTTTCCGCCATCATCAGCTGCATTCATAACATCTTCGGCAAGGCATTATCACGCACCAAACCAATCTTCAGAACTTCCAACCACACTACCGGCAACCATGTGCACCACCACTCCCTGCGCACACACATTCTACAGCCACAGTTCCATCTACAACAACGCCTGCATCTCCTCTCTCCAAGCCGGCCTCGTCCACAAGCCCGTCTATTACTTCTCCTCAGCGGCCGCCGACAAGCGCACAAACGGCGACATCAATGCCATCTACAGCTGCTCGAATCACTGCAACCAGTCCAACGAGGTGCTTGAGGATGCTGGACCCTGCCCTTCCTGTTCCGGTAGCTCTGGGGCCTCCAGCTCGGCGACTTCGGGTACTGCCACTCCGGCCACCTCTGCTTCTGGTGGCGTGACGAGGTGTTTGGAGCGTGTAAACGGGGGGAAGTCGCTCTACCAACGCTCCAGCCATTTGGGAGGACTTCAGGGCGCCGATGATTGGTAAGTCTACGGCCGACGACAACATTTCTGGCAAATTAGTAAGGAAGCAGGACGACTAGAGCTTCGAAGCTTCGATAAGTAGTAGTCCGACTGTCGATGGCAGAATTGTGGTGAGCCGGTAGATGGCGAGTATTACTTTGGCGACCAAGCGAAAGCAAGAGGGATTTTGGGAAGACTACAAGGATTGGCACGAGGGAGCTGATAATTGTAGATTGTAATTCTTTTAGCTTGGCACTGATCGCTGATAAGTATATTCTGACTATAGATGTGAGTGCGTGTATCAAACCTCGAGGTTGCTTCTATAAAAGGCAGCCCTTATCTTGCCTTGCCTTTGGACTGTAGTGGACTAAACGGTCGTTTCTTCATTTTGTCGTGATGACATAATGTCTAGGTGGATTTAGCGTCTTTCGCAGGGTGCAAATGTGCTAGCGCGGCGGCAACAGCATAGTATTCTTGTCATATTGCCTCGATCCCGTCACCTGGCATCCAGAGCCATCCTTCTTTGCACAGCGTGGACCAACAAAAACACATTACCCATTCGTGCTCTTGTCAATTGATTCTCGAGCTCATTGTATTCTACAATACGATACAAGTTTACCATCGACATCCAATATAAACGAAAAGCCAAGATGTCGCAACCAGCCGTAAACACCAGCGACCTTCCATCCGACTTTAGCATGCATGCCACCTCCACTGCACCCTCTTCAACGGCCACTGGGCGCTTCTTGCACAGGAGATCGGAAAGCAGTCAGCAATTTCTGGAAGGCAGTCCGCACATCCGTCAGAGTAGACAAGATCATGGTCGTGGATTGCTTGGAGGAGTACGAGAGAACCCGGTATATCTGCCTGGACACAATGAGGGTCGGTTCCCTCCCAGGATTTGAGTGGAACTTTATCTGCTACAAGGTTAATGTACTGAAGGGTCATGGCTGGTTTGGGGGGGGGGTGGTGAGGTAAGCCAGACTGGCGCATGGTAGATGTGAATGGTTACTGTCAATCTACAGCACGACAGCCGCCTCCTTTCCACGAAGAAACTGAACAAATGGACGTATTTTATTTATTCCCGCCTCGAGGAACAGGAGTTGGAGAGGGGGCTCGACAACATTTCACGTGGCCATATCTTCCCACTTGAAGCCAACTTCACCCACAGCGAACCCTATCACAACGATCACACTTCTACGGGCGATGGTACCATCTCTACCGCTGATGCTACTGGTTCTCTTCTCGATGCTACACCTGTTGCCATTACAAACGACCTCCGCCAAAAGAAGAAGAGCACTGGTTCTGTTCAAAACTTCCAGTCCGAGCCAACACCAGTCGTCCGCCGCTCTACTCGTTCGGCCACCGTCAACGCCAGAAAGAACAGCAACGGCAGCGCAGCCCCAGCTCAGCAAACTTCGGCAGACGAGAACTCCGCGGTTAAGAGCGACGAGAGCGAGCCTTCCAATGACATGGAGCACTATGAGATCGCTACCAAGACACCAGCCCGCAAAAGGCCACAGATCGAGTCTTCTTTCCTTCTCGGGCACCCGTCCCTCCTTACCATCACTACTGTCACTCCAGCTGAAGACAAGACAGTTGCTGTATAATTGAGGCCTCGATGAGGACTTGCGAACTGGGGAGGCCAGCAATTGGGAGCAACGACGGCACGGGGAAGGATAATGGGGTTATTAATAACGAGGCAAATTGGGCAAGCGATGATAAAAAAGACACTGTACAACAGCAACCCAGACATCGAATTTAAACGAATTCTTTAAAGGAGCCGACCACTCGGTACGCTGTCAACGCAGGAAGCATGGCATACGTGGGTAGAGCACAGCGCACCAAGACAACAGATTGAGGGCAGAAGCAGCTTCGAAACAATAACAGGACTTGACCAAAATTACAAAGATCTGATCACACTGTGACCACGTGCTCCGAACTCAGGAAAGTTTTCGCGGTATCGACTTTCTCTTCGTGAACTAAGGTGGGAAGCGTCGTCCTACCCTTTCTCGTCCTGTTTCTCTGTGGCCACTCTGGCCATATAAGACAGTGTGCCACGCAAACTCTTCGATGAGCAAAGTGACGACGTTGTTACCGCCAAGCGTTTTACAGCGTAACATCGCCCTCATATCGTTGTCTCACCCCACGCCGAGGTCCTTCTCTCCTTCACCCTCGACCAAGTTTCCACTCATAGCATGAAATACAAATCTTCTTCTCGTCGTGTGATCTGGGAAGCCGTACAAGTACTGACGAGTAAGCTTCCATCAGCCAAGCGACGGTCTGCAGAGGGCGACTCGGCGATCATGTTGGCGAAGTACGAGACTGGCCGAGTTCGGAAACCAGAACGAATTTGCAGAAGGACCATGTGGGTGGAGATGTGGCAGCAGAGGTTGTCACGGCTCAGATCGTTGCCGAACGTTAGACAAGCGGCAAGCAATGCGACGTCGCATGCATTTATCACGTTGCTGGCGAAGTATCGGCACCTCCTTAGCACATCTTGCCTTATCAGCGCGGCCATGTGCTGTTTATTCCCGCGGCCACGAGTTCAGCAGGTGTTTAGCTCGTGGCAAATGAGGTGTGTGTGGTATTATTGCACTCGGTGTGTTATGCTTTCGGCGCAAGGCAGGCAGATCCAACGTGGAGTGTGCTGTCCCGATGTAGTGGTTGGCAGTGGCTGGCCCAAAGCAGACCGAGGCGTCGCCCGCTGTGGTGCTGCTCGCCGATCGCGCGGCCGCCGTTGGTGCTTTGCGGCGATCTTTGCCGAGCCTCGTAAACGAGCGGCGCCCGTCTCGCCGTCGATCTGCTCCCTGAAGAGGGACGCTCGGTAAGCAGTCAACGGCAGAAGCCGAAAAGTCGTCGATCAGTGCAAAGGATGGCCTGGCACGGGCGCCGTCGCGAGTTTGTGGGACGGCGTACAACTTAAGGATAAAGAGGAAATTGATCGTTACCTGGTGGTCGGGTGTCGTACGAGTGTGATGTTGTCGGAATGCCGATCTGCGATTGATATTTTTGGACCTTGATATTGGCAAGACATGACGGATGCGGCCCGTCGTCCTGCTTCCGGATATCCTGAAAAGGAGAGATATCGAGCATCTTTACCACTGCCGCTGCTAAATCTGGATAGATAGGGCAGGAACTCTATTCGGAATTCGTGGTAGAGCATTTCACCCGTAGATCGAGAGCTCTGGATGGGATGGTCGCTGTCGACGCGCGTTGAATCGCCAGTAACGTCACAGATAGCCTTGATTGCTACTCGCATATTCACAGCCTCAGCAACAATTTTATCAAGACCACTTTGGGTAGAATTTGCGGTGATAATCGAAAGGTAGTGGCGCACGTTGCACTCAGAAAAGTTTGTTAAAAAGCAGATCAAACGTCAGCGGCTGAATATTCGGCTGTACGTCTTACAAGTGTGGCAATTGCAGGCGAGGACGAGGGGCGAGGTGTGTGCTCGAGATGAAGAACCACTTCATTATTAGATAGCGATGCGAGGTTGTGTTGAAGCCGAATGAATAACCGGAGCGTGCTGAGAGAAAGTATTAATCCTCACTATTGCTGGCTGCACCGGTGATCATTTTGTGCACGTCAGAAAAATCCATTGATTTTGTGAATTTGAATTTGAATTTGAGTTAAATTATTGAGAATGAATTAAGCTATTATTGAGAATGAATTAAATTATTATTGAGAATGAATCAAGTTATTATTGAAAATGAACACGATTCCATTTCCGCCCCTTGTTGTTGTGAAGTGGCTGGGTGCCTTGGCGACGGACCTTGGTAGGCGCAGAAGGTGCGAAGCTTAACTGATTCAAGAGAAGGAGCGTGGCCCCATTCGCCGTTGGGGCGAGCTCTTTCCTCATGTCCCTGACGAGGGAGGACGTCGAACGAAGTATGTCACAGCCCCTAGTCTTGCCAGCCTTTCCATCTTCTCCTCGTCCTCTTCTCACTCTGCTTCCTTCGACATCACCGTCGCTTATCTCTTATCCCACTGATACCCGAAACGGCCGCAAGAGAGTCAAAGCTTTGCACTTCGTGGAGCACTCGCTGGTCAGTTGGACGAGCAAACACCGAAACGGACGAATACACTTCCGGATCAGTTCCGATCGGGGCCGATGGCATGTACGAGAAGGATGGGGCCAAGCGACGATTGCGTTATGCAATGTGAACCGCTTTTATAGTTTCTTGTGCGCGACGGTTTTGAATTGTCCACTCGATGCGATGCGTATACGGTGTTGCTATGTCGCACTGTCGCTATTACCGAGACAGTTCCTCCGTACTCGGCTTGCGAAGCCAGTCAACGAGTACGTACGGTTGAATGGCCTTGTGAGCATTCGAAAACAGTCAACGAATACGGGTGAATGGCCTTGTAAGCATTCGAAACCCAACTTACCCATCACCCCACAGCAAACCTCATCTCCCCTTCCATGCCGAACACGTACTGTGCCGTTCCTGCAATCTCCTTCTCTCTTTTGCCTTTCCTCTTTTCTCACCGTCGCGCATTCCAACGGCCTAAAGAGGACGGACGTCCGGAGTTCGGGTCCTTCCTAAGCGAGTCGTGGAATCCAGTGCAACCTCAATCTTGTCGCTCCCTCAGTTTCATGACGGAGTATCATACGATGTAACATTGCCCTGCTCGATCGATCTGCGGTTCTAGACTAGAGGTGTAGATGAGGTGGCGCACCACAACTCCCGCAAACCCCAAAAGAGGAGATGATGCGTCCAACTGAGCCTCAAGCATAGCTCTTAAAGGGGCAAAGGCGCACTTTGTCGGTGATCACAGACACTCAGAAGGAAACACGTCACACCGTGACCAGTGATATACTGTCGCTTTTGAGATGCACACTGCCGCCGCGATGTCACCCTGAGCTTGCCAGAATTGCAGGACCACAGCAGGCCTCAACCCCTGTCGGAGGCGGAGCTTGGGCCCTGAGCACTGATTTGACGTCGAGCAGCTTATCGAGCAGCTTATCGAGCAACGGACGCTCATTCAACCCTTGCGTGTTCTGCCTCCACTGTGGTCGCTGAGCGTTGATCATGAGCTGCGACGCGTGCTTCACACCTGAGAGACACGCTGCCAACCACGCTACTTGGCGACTGTCCGTATTCCATTATCCACATTATCTATCCACTTGGGGACCAAGAACGCCACAACGGCAACTCTCACATCTTATGTCCGCACTCGCGCATCAGCAAGCTCAACTTGGGCCGTCAGAACACCAACTGTGCGACCGCGACTGCAGGAATTATCTCCTTTACGGTTTTAGCCGACGCGCAAAGGTGCATCACAATTGATCCAGCAACCAGGGGCGCGACATGGGAAGTTATTGCGAGGAGGGATGTCTGTCGCCGTCGAAGCGATTTGATAAAATAAAATAAAAATGACCACCGACTCGTGTTTCCTAGTCTAGTTGACTGCACACAACTCCCCTATCACTCAGTAGCAGATGAACCAGTAGCAGATGAACCAGTAGCAGATGAACCAGTAGCAGATGAACGAAATGCAGACGAACCACTTGCAAATGAGGCGTGTGTGCAGAATTTGCAATTCTACCGAAGAACTTTCCGGCCACATAAGAAGGGCGATGGGCACGTCCTCAAAGACGGCCGCAACAAGAAAACCCCACGTCAGCCCGAATGCATTGACAGCCGAAATGCATTGCCAGCCGAAATGCATTGCCAGCCCAAGACAATTTGGAGAAGATTGGCCCTGGCCGGCTTTAACCTTGTTTTGCGCAGCTTCCTCTCCGGGCATGACCTCCAATGGCCTCCATATCTCTGCATGACCTCAACTCCGTGTATCGACATGTTCAGGTTTTCGATGCGCCCAGTTGAGTAATTTCGCCATAGCTCCATTTTACAGGGGGCCTTCCTTCCCTCTCCCCGCCCCCCCCCCCCTTCTCTCCAAAAAATATGCGGACGTGCGGCCAGAAAGCGACAGGGCGGGATCCTGTTCCAGAAGGATCACAGGAAAGTTTTGAAATTCTGGGTGTTTGATTGGTGGTAACAGGCACAGACATCTCCGCTCACTTGCCTTGCTTGCTTGGTCCGTTCACCTAAGGTTACCGGAATGGAACAGTTACTGGGTACTCTTGCTGGGTACTCTTGCTGGGTACTTTTACTGGATACTTTTACTGGATACCTTTACTGGATACTTTACTGGAACAGTTACTTGGTACTTTTGTGTTGCGCCTGACTTCTTGCTGCCAGGCCTGTCGCCTGTCGCCTGTCGCCTGTCGCCTGTCCGCTTCAACTCAAACTTCGGATCCCTGGCTAGGGCACTCATTGACTTTGGATCCTTTGTCGACTATCATCAACCTCCAACCATTGGCGGCTCCATTTCCTGACCAAAATCGAGCGTTTTCATAACCTTGAACGTCTTCATCGAGCTCTGATTTTCACAAATGTCGCCTGTCTTTGCCTGTCTTTGCCTCTCTTTGCCTGTCTTCGCCTCTCTTCGCCTTTCCTTGCCTCTCTTTGCCTGTCTTCGCCTCTCTTCGCCTCTCTTCGCCTCTCTTCGACCCTCTTCCTGCTAAGCGATTGCTCCTCTAACAATTTTACCCATCTTATGGACATCTTCCCGAACGTTATCCTCATCTCGTCACGCTGCTGCGTCGTTGGGTGGGCCCTCCTCTCTCCTGGTCCGCTCCATCTAAAATGTACAGGGGTCCCCACCTCTCCGTAGCTTACCTTAAATGTCCCCCAAGCTTCTTTGGACTTTCGAAACACAACTTCGACAAGCTTCAACTCCACTCTCATCTAACGTCCCTCCTCTTCTTACTCGATTTGTCGAGGAACTCTGCCGTCCTTTACACTCCTTTTGTTTACGCGCCGAGGGATTGTAGGTTGGAAGAGACTACGTCAAATTACACGTCGGAATCTATGCTTTTATCATATTGTTTTATTTAGAGAAGCTTCTTCCTCGAAATGTTGCTCACGCTGAAGCAGCCATCAAACCAGCACGGCTTCAAGTCTTTTCATGACTACGCACCACCTACGCCTCCCTCTACGTTTTCACGTTACACGCCGGCACTTCCGTCAGCCGGACCTACATATTCCCCACCTCCTCCATCCGCACTCAGGAAAAGCAGCGCGGACCAGCCCATGTCTACACCGCATCGTGGCTTGCCTCCTCCGGCTGCGATGACACTTCCTCAACCGGCTACTACTGTCTCGCAGCACTCATCGAGAGACTCTCAGTCTTTGTCTCAGTCTTCTTTGTCTCAGTCTTTGGTCGCATCAGGCGGCCAACTGCCCGCACCGCCTCAGCAATGGCGCGGCGAAGAAGACTCTATGCGAAACTGGTTGTCTGCAAAGGCAGAGGAGGACAGAAGAAGGCAAGAGGAAGAGAAGACCCGGCAAGAGACACTCCGCCTTGAGCAGAGGAGGATAGAGCAAGATATGCTGAAGACGTCGTTGGCCGGAGGGATCCCGCCTTATCTGATTCCTATGGTCTTTGCTGGTATGGGCGGCGGAAACATTCCAACTGCCAGCCTCGAATGGGCGCAGCAGTTCATGTCGCAAGCACAGCAACTTCAAGTGCAGCAACTGCAACTGCAGCAGCAGAGTGCGACTCGCCCACCCTCACCAAGCACGCGAAGGGAAGATAGGCAAATATCACACTCCTACGTATCGTCGCAACATCCGATGCCCGCACCGTTACCTAGTCAGCCGAACGCTGTTGCGGGTTCCTCTGGATCAGTGTTTGTCCCGGGTTATAGCATGTCGTCGCCCGGGTCGAGAGCCAGACCTCTCCCAGGACCTTCAGCCCTGGCTCGCCCGCCGCAGACTTCTCAACTCCCACGCCTGAACACGCTGAACGCCGGAGAGATGCTCATCAATCCTCCAGCGCAAGGTCTCCCAACACAAACGCTCCCAGGCCAACCGCTCGACTCTCGACGGTCCCAAGAAAACGAGACCGACGCTTCTCCTCAGCTCTATTTCCATCACTGGCAACCACCGACGACCGCCCAAGGATCAGGATCAACTGCGCAAGCGAGCCCTAACGGTAAGCAAGGCCCGCATCGATAAGGAATGGTGTATTGATCGTGAATAGATCAGTCTTCCAATTCGCCGAGAAAGAGAAAGGCGCAAGGACCACAGCAAGCCGCACAGCCGCCAACCTCGCAGCCACGATATCATTCGCCACCATTCTCGCACGCCGGCTCATCAACATCCGGCCCGTCGGGGACTCCAAACAGACGCAACCGTGGACATTCGAGGAGCGAGAGAGGATCACTAGATTATGCACGCGGCAGGAGTCGTCATCACCCACATGAGAGTGAGAGCAATTCACAAATAGGCACCTCTCCTGATCAACAGAGATACATAAACCCTAATGAGGACGGCCCTATCAGCGGCAGAAGAAGCACAATGCACGTGCCTCGCGACGACAGAGCAGATCCGCGCCAACAACCCGTTCATTTACAACACCATCCACACCCGCATCAGTATCAATCGCAATCGCAATCACAACCATCGCCGCATCAACATCACCAGCAACAACCGCATTACAATGACAACCGTAACATTTACTCTAGCGGGCACGACTTGCGGAGAGAGGTTGGTCGTGGTGGAGAGCGCAGCCCGGACAGATAGATGCCGTCACGGCTGCACTCGATCAAGCGGGATGATCGCGATTAAGGCCGGATAGATACGCAGACCCTGCCAAGACGGCTTGCATTATTTCAGGGAAACAAGCTCCCGTTGAAGCAAAAGCCGATGAGGCGACGCAAACACCACGGTGCTGTTTCGTGGGCGGCTCGACGGGGAAATATGAACCTCGCTTGGAACTTATCCACTTTACCGAATCGCCGTTTTGGGAGGAGGAGCATCCACTAGTGCCCCGTCAAGGCGGGAGCGGCCCACTGCTCGTCAAGTGGCCCGTCCGTATTCCCTCAAAACGGAGACCGAGAAATAATGTCTAATATCCCGCACGTTATCAACGGCCCCGCCTCATTTCGGCCCATTCAAGCTTCTCCGTGAAATGCGGCGCCCTCTCAACTGCCACGGCGTCATAGCCTTTGTCTTCCGCATCGGACATCGAAACGGAGGTTCGCTTGAAGAAATTAGACACGGGGGCCACCACCGCACGAAGCTTATTGCTTCTCCGTGCGGGGCGGGTGGAGCAGCTGTCGATCTTGACCAGCGGAGAAGACTGTCGGGCGACCCAGGCCTGGAGCGGCGATCTGGTCGCAGATCCTCGTACGACATCCAAGACAGATAAGGAGCATCGTGAACATGGTTGGGTGTGGTGTTGTGCCGGGAGACGTTTTAAGGTCGCCGCGGTTGGCGAGGAGCTCCGTGATGGGAGATGTGCTGCTCGGCATGGGGACCTTCACGTGGGATTCGAGACACTCTTCCAGCTGGGCAGCGGAACAGCCGCGTGGACATACCGAGATCATAGCGGGTTTGCCGAAGCATTATCAAACGGTAACCAATGCGACTTCGGCGAGCGAGCTAAGGACAGCTCGACTGTGTATTCCACACCGCCGGAATTCTCTATCTTTCATGATGAGTCAACACAGAGGTTTATGCAACAGCTTCTATGCCGTGCAAGATCTCGAGAGTCCAGCAATATCAGGGATCCCGAGGAAGGGAATCAATCGATCGAATGCATGCGATCTACTGCTTTATACCATTGCCTTGATTCACCATCAAGGTTTGCTTTTTCATACGGGGTCATGGGTAGATGGGTACCAGCATTTATATGCCATATAGTATACGATTTGATATGTGCGTATGAATGAGTACGTGTGTAGGGATATAAACGGTAATACTCATGGGCGGAACGGCTCTCAGGGATCTGTGGCAGCACTTTTGCAAGGGCCTCAACAAGGAGGCACAATAAAAGCATTTACCTGTCATCTTTGTCATCACCTAACAGTTGCGGCATTCTTGTTCTCTGTTTAACGTGCCAAGTCTCTTCGATAGGAAGCTCCAACGAGTTGATTCGCTCTGGCTGAAAAAGTCTTACTTGGATTTTGTCCCCAGATGCCAATGGTCCACTAGAAATCTTTGTAACATTTCCTTTGTCCGCCATACTCGACCCTGACGCCAAGCTGAGCTTGGCCGAATCCATGCTTCCGCCCGGTTTCGTGCTCACTACCCGATGTTCGTATCTCGCCCCTCGACAACACCTTGGGCATTATACTCACTTTCTTCCTCCTGACATTCTGAGCAATTGTTTCACCGCCGAGAGTTTCTCAGTCAACTCCAACCCATGGATGAGCACTGAGGAATCCCATGATCCAAGGTCCAAGCAACAAATCCACACCTGTCAAATGCCAATTTCCTTGGCTCCATGGCAGTCGGCACTTGAACGTTCAAAAACTCCGTGCCGTTAGCACGAGGCTGTCTTGACGACATGCCAAACGTCACAGGAACGAAGCTTGTGAAAAGGGGTCCAGGACGTCGTCGCCTAGAGCCCCAGCCTCGCCCAGACAGAGCAGACCCCAAGGTTGCGTGTTCTCTTCTTCGTTCTGTCCGCAGTATATCCCTTTGGAATCCAATCTGAGCTATTCATCGCATTTCTCTGTCGTCTGTCGTATTGTACCGCCAATGACCTGTAGAGCAAGCGGTTAGCGGAGACGTTCTCGGGCGCGACCGGTGGTGGCTATCGC
The DNA here is from genome assembly GCA_010623925.1 of Antarctomyces pellizariae. NCBI lineage: Eukaryota > Fungi > Ascomycota > Leotiomycetes > Thelebolales > Thelebolaceae > Antarctomyces > Antarctomyces pellizariae. The sequence continues at coordinate 63,092 of WCAA01000081.1, forward strand.
ATTTGAGACAGCACCACGGCGAAACAGGACGAGAACAACAACAAAGGAGACAAACATACGTACTCGGCCATCTCCACTTGCCATCTCAGCCCCTCTCACCATGCACCTTCTCCGCACCCTCTTTCCACGACCCTTCCGCTCACCCTTCTCCGCAATCCGTTTCTGCACATCAGCACTCGTCCTCTTCATCTTCCTCGAAGCCCTCTTCATATCCCTCTTCGCGCCACCCTCACACCGCGTGCTTCCGTCCTCATCATCCGACCCGACAAGTCCCACTCTAAATCTTGTATGGGGCGCCGATAAACCCCCAGGCTATAGACCAAAGGTCTTCATAGCCTCCATTCACCGCAACAACGCTCCAATTCTCTCAAGCCACTGGAATAATGCGGTGCTAGACCTTGTAAAGCACGTCGGTCCCGAAAATGTCTTTTTCTCCAGCTATGAATCCGGCTCCATAGACGCCACAAAACACCATCTGCACACCCTCTCACAGCAACTCTACTCCCTAGGCGTAGCGCAGAGCGTCACCTTGGACCCTTCTAACCAGCTCGCAGAGGTGGCGAGAGAGGTGACCGAGCCGGAACCGGGCTGGATCCTAACCCCGCGAGGCCGGTACGAGTTGCGCCGCATACCGTACCTCGCAGCACTTCGCAATAAGGTCATGGAACCTTTTTACCATCCACTGCCTGATGCACCGGAAAAGTTTGATGTGGTGTTATGGCTTAATGACGTCGTGTTCGACACGGAGGACATCGTCACCCTTCTCTCCACCCGTGACGGCTCCTGGGATGGCGTGTGCGCTCTCGACTTCTCCTCTACCTCGGGAGAGTTCTACGATACCTTTGCCCTTCGCGACGCCTCGGACCAGGAGGCTCTCAAAACCTGGCCGTTTTTCCTTGATTGGAGGTCGAGAGGACAGTCGAGAAGGAATGAGCCGGTCAGGGTGAGGAGTTGTTGGAACGGTGTCGCGGCCTTCAGGGCGGCTCCACTCTATGATGCGGAGGCTAAGGGACGGCGGATCGAGTATCGTGGGGTGGAGGACAGCTTGGCGGAGAAGCACGTCGAGGGCTCAGAATGCTGTTTTATCCATGCTGATATCGCGGCGTCGATGGAAGGCCGCGAGGAGGAGTCCCGCGGGATATGGCTCAATCCACACGTGAGAGTTGGATACAACGCCGAAGCGTATCGTGTGGCAAATCCTGGCAGTGGTAGCTGGACGTCTGCGTGGCGGAGAGTGGAGGGTGCGTGGAGTAATCGTATACGGCGGTGGTTTGGTGGTCCGAAGCGGGCGAAGAAGAGTCGAGAAGTGCTGGCGCGAGTCGAAGATTGGATAGAAAACGGTAGGACGGAGGGCGAAAAGAGGGAGGAGGCTGGCGATTTCTGTCTGATTGACGAAATGCATGTCTTGTTTCAGGCTGGGTGGCAACACGTCTAGTGACTCAAGTTGGGTTATGCGGGTAGGAGAGCACAACTGTTGGCCACGAAAGGGCGTTGCGATTTCGATATACCTTTTTTCAGTACTCTACGCACTATAACGCCAAATTAGTCAGCGGCTCAATGCCATGGCTAGCAGCCCGTCGCTTGATGAATGGCGCCGCCTTGGTCCAGCCTCCCGAAAACATGACAACCACGCATCTCAACCCCAGCTTTGCGAATATTCAGGCCCCAAGAAGTGGCGGTTGAGATGGAATGCCTGACTAAAGGAGCCTTTGGACAAGGGCAAGCGCAACGCGTAAGTCAAGCTGTTGCTTTCTTGTGTGGGTCAGTAGGCTCATCACACATTATTTAGCATCGATCGTTTTGCAGCCGACCATCTCTGCGGCTGGCGAGCCTCATGCCTGATGTCAGGGAGGTGTGGCGTGCGAAGGTGGCGACTGTTCAAGAGAAGAAAGAAGCCAAGGGAGGCAGGTGGACGTGAGGTGATGAAGAGGGCTTCGAGGAGGATGAGTGCTGCAGCACTCACTCCCAGAGCAACCGGCTGTGAAGGAAGGTGCCCAAGATGCAACCATAGAGCCCTCCTCCGCTACATCCAACGAGCTTGCCTCGTAAACACAGGCTGCCATCATCATTCGTCAGAGTAAAACGACAAATGGACCAGATAACACATAAGATAACATATAAGATTCATACTCCATGTTTTCCCCGTTTTCCCGTTTTCAATCGCTGAAGGGTTCGAGAAATAAAACTCGAGGGCTCTGACATGACAAAGACGACCGCAAGCGAGAGGCTTCAGCGCCAAACGCAAAATAGAAGACGCTCAGTACACGGCTGAAGCCAATCGGGTTAAAATCGATGCTGTGAATACACGTCTCAGTCTTCAACTATATCCACGAGGGGCGGCTGCGGAGAGCGTTTATACATCAGCGGCGGCGAATATGCTGACTACCTATTAACCTAGTCTACTGGTTAGCAAGGTTGAATCACAAGATAGATGTTGCGGCACAGGATCATGTCGCGAGATTTATCATCTCCACGAAAAGAGTCCGCACGAATGAATCACAGGGTCACTGCCAGATCTGTCGAGTCAACACCACATCAAGCATCACAGCCTCAGCCACGTTCTTAACCTTGACAGAGAATGCAGCTCTACCAGAGTGCAGCGCTCAACACGGTCCATCAACATCATTTCACACATTGTCATGCTTTCACGATCAAGCCATCAAGAAGTCATTCAGGCCAAAACAATATTACTACCTAGCACCCTACGAGTAGTTGGGTATAGCAAAGCCAGGGCAGCGTGTGTTCCTGATACAACTGGAAATCCTCCCATAACAACCCATGTACACCCCACCAACAAGCAGCACCCCCATAATCAAGTAATAGCCATCTTAACAATCATAAAACAAAAGAAAATCCCCCGCAATCCTCCCTCACTCCCAACGAACAACCATCATTCTCTTCAAATACCTCTAGCTTCTGTCCCGCTTACGCCCGAGGTTTCTCACGCCTCGTTCAAGTCCCAGAATGCCAGGTGGTCAGGCAAATGTTCGCCGGAATCTAGTGAAGCTTACGAGTTTGTAGTAAAGTGAAGTCCGTACTGAGTCCCCTAGAGAGAGATACCACCATCGGGCTCTCCAACACCGATGATGATGCTCAACTCAAGAAGATCGAGTACGAATCCCATTGATAAATGTGTGATCTGATGCGAGTCCCCACCTAGAATGGATAGAGAAACCATAGACCTTATATCCGCGCCAACTCATAGCACAGAACACAACCCGTCATGACATCCACCAGCGCTCATCACAGTACCAACACTCCACGAACCTCCCACAAAGCCAATCCATAAACCACAACATAAACATGCACCGAAAGTAGCCCAGTTACCCTTTCAGTCAGAGTTCCATCACACAAACTCGAGACTTAAACACCCCACGGCAAACCCATTACTTCCGCTCCACGCCATATCATAACCAATCCCAACTCCCAGAAAAACATATGTCCTCAGCTATCGCCCTCAAGAAAACACCAGTATCATACGCAAGAGGTCGAAGTATGTATTTCCAATCATCGAAAGGATACAAACCAGCCCCACGGCCCGCAAATAATACAAAGTATTGATGAAGTGTGGCAAATCGGAGAAAGATATTTCACCAGGTTTAGAGATCAAAGTAATGACTTCAGGCAATGAACCAAGATAATCCTAGGTGTGGCAAAGCATTTCGCAACCCACTTTCGTTCAAGAGGCTTCATACTCTCGGTGTTTATGTTTGTGCTGTTTTAGTTGTTGCGGAAGTGGCCGACCGGGTACCAGCCCCCCCCCTGCTGCTTGTATACAATCGTATGCTCGGGCTGCATGTGCATCTGAGGCGGAGCCGTGAAAGCCGGCGGCGCCCCAGCAAAAACCTGCGGATGGTACGCAACGTTCGGTGGGAATGGTTGGCGGCCATAGCCATTATGGACGTGTGAGGCGAGCGACTGGGCAGCAGCCATATTGCTGTATGGATGCACCATGGCCTCACGAGCATACTCACGGTCAAGCGTCTCACGGCGCATGTTGTCAGCCGATAATCTGGCTCTGAGCGATGCAGCAGCTGGACTCTCAGCCTGAGAATACTGTGGCTGCAAGTAAGGGCCGCTCTGGTATACCAATGGTTGAGTCGCCTGAGTGACTGCAGTCTGGCGCATTCCCTGATCGCTCGTGCGGAGGCGTAAGCGTGGGTTGGCGTGGATAGCGTCGTTCATCAGGGCCGCCATGTTCTCGCTACCCGGGTTTGGACCGGTGCTAGGATTTGGGACAGCGCTGAAGCTGCGAGTAAGGCCCACACCGTGGTCAACTCCGCCATAGCTGCCAGAAGGTGCCTGCAAGGTGCTCACAGGCGCCTGACGCAGGATAGAAGGTCGCTGGTAGCGGCTAGCGACAGTGACAAATTCTCCACGAGCAGTTGGAGATGGCTGAGCGAGATTTTCCTTGTTGTACTCGGCATAATTAGTGCGGGAATCGAAGACATCATCAGCCGGATTTGTGAAGACATCATCGCCTACACTCGGTGGCATTTGAGAGTTCCTCGCATGCCTCTCATCCATCTTGGCCCTCGCCGCGTTAAATCTGTTCAAGCGAGCCTGATCAAGTGGAGCTTTATTTGTCTTCACGAAGTCAAGGTTCTCCTCCTGGTGTGCCTGCAAGAACCGGCCAGAGCCAGAATGACCCTTGTTGGCCTCCTGCATCACCTGTTTTCCAGTCTTAGTGTTCAACAAGAAATTCTCTCTATCATCTCTGATGGCCTTTTCTCTGGCGGCGTGGGTTTGGATGCCATGATCCTCCAACCACTTGAGACGAGCCTCATCACCCGGGGCCAGCTTCGTAGCCTTAGCCTGTTCCAGATTGATGGAGCGGTTTTCCATGGCCTTGCGTGGCGATGGAATACAATCGCGTGGATTCGGACGATTTGGGTTCTGATGTGCGCCCTGCGAAGCATGCTGAGCATAACCTTGACGCTGCTGAGTCTGGCCATGAATTACGGCAGCCTGACGAAGCTCAGCCTTGGATGGCTTGTGGCGCATTTGCCTATTGCCGTGCGAAGCTTCACTCGTCTGGTGGCAAGCCTGAGATTGTGGATAAGCGACGTGGTGTACCTGGGATTGAGCCTGAAGGGCAGCCTCGGACTGGTGATACTCCTTTGTCTGATGATATGCCACCTCACGCAGATCTTGAGACCGCTTTGGCTTTGGTAGTCTATTGTGGTGTGGTTGAGGTAGAGTCCATACCATCGTGCCATTTGCATGGCCACGCTCGGTATGTGCTCTGTCGCGCAAATCACCAGAGCGCTTTGATTGTAACACATGTAATTCTGGTGGCGCAGAAGCATTGAGGTCGTACTGTTCATAGCACGAACGAGGAAGCCCGTGGGGAATGCTAGCCTCTTCGCTGGTGTCCATGCCCTTGGAAGTGCTGGCACTGTAGCTAGTCTTGCGCACGACGGTCGAAGCCTCGCTGACACGCCCTTGTTGGCCCTGGCTGGCTGTTGCAGAGGGAAACTTCTTCGGGGAAGCGAGATAGAAATCTTTGCCGTCGAACTTTGGCAATTTCACGTTCTGAGGAGCAGGCTTGGCTCCCCAGTACACAGCTCTTGCTTGCAACTCCGCAGCGGAGAGCGGTCTGTTGTATTGATACTCCTGAGGCTTGCCTCCGGATGCTTTCTCGAACTCTGGACCCTTAAAGCCGCTGAGATATGGCACACCGTTCATGATCGGGTTGTAATGAGGATGAGCCGCAAGGGTTCCGAATGAAACCTGCTCAATTTCTGGGCTTGGCTCCTGCACAGAAATCTGGGGCGCAAAGCCGGCAGCAGATGGGCCACTATAGGAAGCACTATAGCCATTCTGGTTTGAGAATCCACCCGCGTTAAACATTGGTGGCGGAGGGCCCCATTCTTTCTGGGTTTTTTTCGGCTCCGGCGACGACGACTCTGGTGAGTCTTCAGGAGAGGCATACAGGGTGTTGTATCCTATCAAGCGCGCTTCGGCCTCTTCATCGGTTTCCTTAGAAAGAGCCTGAGCTGCCGGACTCATTGGAGTCTCTGGCGAGCCAGTATCAAATGGGTTTGGGCTCTCCTGCACCGGTGGGGACAGACCTCTGCCAGCCGGAGTTGGCTTTATTGGAGTCTCGACCGTTGCCTGATTGCGTGGCTTAAACTCAGGTGCCTTTGCCGCAGATGGACTCAACTTCTTCCTGACAACTGGTGCAGCATAAGGTGACTCAGAAACAGTAGCCCTTGGAGACTTTTGAGATCCGATATTTGATGTGGCATGGTTCTCGGAGGTGGTAGCTCTTGCAGGCTTTGGAGAGTAGCGACCCGCAAATACGTCAGCCGGGGTATTTGGGGTTCCGAGATCTTCGAAAGGCACAGAGATACCCAATCCAATCAGTTTAGCAGGCTGCTCAGTCTCACTTCCAGACTGTCTTGCGCGCGCAGACCTGCCAACAACCATGGACTTCTTGTCCACTGGCGTGAACATAGCATAAGTGGAACCCCATGCCACACACACCTTGTTCAAAACGTCTATCTCGTTCTGGATAGTTGCGCGCTGATTCATGCAGTGTTGGGGATCGATCTGGTGGAAATTATATTGCAGCTCACGATCAATGTGGTCGATCTGTGCCTGACATGCGCGCATCCTATAGTTGGCCGCAGATGGTGTTAAGCAGGCAATGTGCGGAGGAAGAGTCGCCAAAAGCGCAGTGTTTGGGGTTTGCGGAGGCTTAAGAGTAGATGACGGGTGCTGACCTTCCTCGTAAGGTGGCGGCATAATCATTTTCGGCGGAGGCAACTTTCTGTTACCCTCAGTATTCCTCATACTCGGGATAAGCGCCAACTTGTGGTTGCGGAAGTAGGCATCCGTGTTCTTAATAGATTGTGGAGGATGTTGCGGAGGAACCATGTTGTACGAAGGCAAAGTAACCTTCGGTGCTGGCTTCGCCGTTGATGGCCCAGAGCCAAATGCCCCCATCGGCTGATGCTGAGCCTGAAACTGTGCATTGGCATTCCGTTGCGGTGCAAATCCTGGCCCAAAAGGACTGTTCAATGGCATGACAGGCACAGGGACGCCGGTCTTTGCACCAGAGTATGGAACTGGAACCCAGAGGCCGTTGACATAAGTGAAAGGCTTCATAGGATCAAAGTTCTCCGGAGGGGAGAGCTTGATCGGTTGTGGTAAGCCTGTTGGCTGCGTGCTGACGCCGCCTGCTGGAGACTCCGCGACTGTAATTTGGGTCGAGTGTCCGTTTGCCGACTCTTCGGACTTCTCATATGAGGTACGGGACGATTGAAGTGATCCGCCAGTAGAGCTTCCGATGTTGAGGGCACCGAAACGCTGCTGAAGGTTCGAGTCGACCTGCTTGAGTGGGCCTCCATCCTGACTGGTACCAGTCGAGCTATCGCTCTTTTTATGTTTAGCGTCGAAGCAGAACTTATCCTTGTTCCAGACGAATATTGGTTGTGGAGGAGCGCGAACATTTGGCACAATACGACCGCCAGCAGTGACACGCACGTGGCTTGGAGAGACCACTGCACGATAGAACTTCTGGAAGTTTGCGGCATGTTGCGCGTAGTCACCAACCGGAGCATTGATCGGCTCATTTGGCCTCTCACTTCTCTCAGATCTATCAGAGCCGTTGAAACGACGGTACTGCCACTGAGTGGTTGTCTTTGGTGGGTTATGTCCGCGAAAGACGACTTCCTCGGTATCGGAGTCTTCCGACGTTTTGTTGAATTTAGATGGGTTGAAGCGGCTGGTAAACTCCATGCCTCTTGGAAGCTTGCGTAATCTAGCGGTAGCGATCGGCTGTGGCTGTGGGTTGGCCAGAATGGTATACGGGAGTGTAAGGACAGCTTAGCAATCTCGTTAGTATGCACACACGAACAGCAACAATGAGGAAGCCACTTACGTCCTGCTTCATCTTGGAAAGCATTCACGTCGCAGATGATCACAGATAACCTGGGTTTCAGAGCCTTGAGCTCTGAAACCGGGTATCTGCGCCCACCACGCTGAGGCATCCTGACGAGGTGACCAGTATGGCCAAGCGTCAATAGCGGGTCGAGGGAGTTTGTTATTAGGTAGATATCGATTCTGTACGAAGGATATTGCTTGTTGTGGGACGAGATCCAAATCTGAGAGCAGTCGCGATAACGAGCTTGCTTGGGCACAACAAACGTACTTTGTTTTGCCTTCATGGTTAGCTTAAGATCAACCCAAGTTCGCGACTTGAAAGAGCCTGATGATCTGAGTGTTTCCATTGCAAAGCAAACACCATATGACATTCGCATTCAACTTGTCTTTGAACTCTTGTTCACGGAAATGTACTGATGTGTGAAGCGTAAAATCCAAGGTGGAGCTCGCAGGGAAGCGTATTTAGGGTCTGACTTACGAGTTGAGACGGAACAAGCTCGTGGTGAACGGACACTGAATCAGATTGTTTCTTGCTTTTGCCAAAGTGACCAAAAATGGCGGAGAGAGCGTGTGTTTTTGCGAGAGTGCTTCTTGAACAAAGTGTGAGTTTTGAAAGGTGGTCGAGAGAAGAGAGGAAAGGGAGAGGTTCGAGGTCGCGAGGGTGAGGTCACTCGCACCCTCGCGGGGAGGGGGGGGGCAGGAGCAGGGGTGGCGGGAGCTAACTTGAGGAAAGGAGCTTGGATCCTGCTTGTAAACAGCTCCAGGAGCCAATGAAAACTCCCAATTCACGTCTTGCGAGGCACAATTGTCCACGACAACCCCTGCAATCTAGATCGATCTGCAGGCGTCATGAACATTGGATGAGTGAGGCCGCTACCATAGTCACTACCTCGCAACCGAGACCTCGTGACATGAAACTCCTCGAATCCAGACCTATAAGAGATGTTTAACCAAGCACACTATTGCTAGATTTGAAAAGTATTGCACTTGCTTCAACTTTTTGTAGAATTTACCATAGCCGTGAATTTTATCAGCAAAGAAATGGAGAAGAGAGCTTCATAAACAACCATATACTAAAGTTGAAGCACTGTCTGACAACATCCCATGCAGATTTCACCATCATTCTGGAGTGATGCAGCCAACTTCTAAACCCTCCATAACCTCAGTTAGGCGCAGATCACTAAACCTCAGGCTCAGAATCCCCAAGTTTCCAGAGCGCCCGAATCGACATCGCCGTGCCAACAAGCAGCTCCAATACGGGTACACTAACAAATAAGCGGCCATAATATGCCCTTGCTCTGTCTCAGGACACGTTGAGGGCCAGACACCCCCAGAGAGGCCTGTGCAAACTTTTCGGGAGTTTTCTCAAGTACTGGCACCGCTGGACGGCACTGCCGCCATATCCTCGATTCAGAGGGCGTCACCCCTAGTTGCTGTCTTTACTCACTAACATGGTAACCGATTTATCAGGCACAGATTATGAAACACTACCGAGTGTGCCTGAGCTACATGGGTACTGTGCTCCTTGCGTGTGATTCCAAGCAGGAGGCATTCTCACGGACAACACTACCGCAATAACAACCGTTTAAACAGCGGTCTGCCAGAAACTGTCCACTGGCCACCATCAATCACCTCAAACCCGCAGAGCACACGAATCTCTGCTTGAATCCCAGCAAGCCATGTCCTTTGCGCACCTCCAGGAGAGCACGTACTACCACCACAACGCGGCTTCAGAAAGCGGCACACCTCAGAGCTGGCCACTGGCAACTCAGACTCTAACTTTGAGGTTCGCGCACACTGCATCTACACTACTGCTACCGACCCAGCAAGTATGTAGCCGCAGGCGAACGACTCCACAGTACTGAATACTCAACCTCGCTAAAGACTGTTGCCACTGTTTTACTTCAAAAGTAATGTGCATTCACTGTCACAAGCGACAAGCAACCTAAAGGCCTGAGTACTACTGAGTAACCAACTGAGCCACATCACCTTTTGGTGTCCTGGCTACCATGTGCGCCCACCTAGCGGATCTGCTACTCGGACAGTTTGCTGCGTGCCCTGTCGCCCCGGCACGAACTTCAAAAGGCAGTCTTGCGAAGTACTGCTCACGATACCTGAGAGCTCGTGAGCGTGCACATCGTTTGTTGCTGCAAAGAAATGAGAAGAAAGCAAATAAATTAGCTCGCTGTTGTATTCAAAGATAATCTTCAGTTTTGAACTCTGATAAAGGACTGCAAGACAACGACTAAACTCGACTGTCGAACAGCAAAGAGTTGTACTGAAGAGGCATCAAAGTCCTGAAGCTTTTTATCTATATCTAATACTTGAGATGGACCAAGGTTACCTGGTTATTGGGCCAATGGCGCAAGGAAGTGAAGGCAGGAACACTAGTCGCTGAAGCGCTGCTGCTAAGTCTCTAGTGTGGAATACAGTACTTCTGCACCTTTGCTATATTCTTACAATTGCGCAGTACCAGGAGTTACTAGGGAAAGCTACTAAGCTTGTAGGACGTCTGCTTGAACACTTTCCACTGACCGCGCAGATGCTGGGAGAGCACTGAAGCACGCCAATGCTAAATTGCCAGAACCTCAGAGGAGGAAACCGTCAGAAAAAAGCTAAATCAGAATGCATTGTACATAGACAAACCGCAACTGGAGCCTGAAGTGCTGAGGATAAAGATCATTGCACTTCATGACTCCACAATCCTCTGATGCAGAGGCAGCGGATGGAGGCCCAGTCAGACTTCTGCGGCAATGATAACCATGCCGTCATACCTCATCGTCAAAATAAAATATAACCTGCCGTTGATGAGGCGCAAAACTAAATTGATGGACAGCGCTTCAGATGAGGGAAGTGAAGCGCATTGTCTTCACGTCCTTCCTTGGTTGGTGTCCGAATAGAGTTTCGGGAATTCAATATTCCGCTCGGGGAATTTGTGCTGATTGGGTTGATCGCCGCGATTCCATTTCCGAATGTCACAATTGCTCCCAAACTCCACACATAGATGCGGTGGCAGGCCACCTGTTGTACTTGATGTTGCGACTCAGAATGGGTTACCAAGAAAGACTCAATAGGATCAAAGTTAGAGTTTAAGCGTCTTTATGTACTACAAATGTACAACCCAGTATGAACAGTGCTCGTACATTATGCGCCTATGCATTCCCTAGTGTTACACCACTCCAGCCATGCACATCTATTCCAACACGCTCTTGGTAATCTGTACATCATCTAAAATTCTTCTTTCTTGGTAATATTACACGCTTAGTACTGAGTGGTCCTCTTGTGGATATCAACAGCCTGGTCACCGCCGTAATACACCTTTCTAACATCAACAAGCTTCTTTCCAAGACCACGGGCAACCTCATCTGGGATACGCTGGCCCATCAGTGCCTTGAATGTGGCCTTGATTGTGTTCATCTTGTTTCTTGCGTGTGGGACGCGGGCAGCAAGGTCGGAGATACCTGCTGCGCGGGCCATGTGGAAGATGTTGTGCTGGGTTCTAAGACCGAATCCTGGGGTTCCGTTAGTTTTCCTTCTTGTTTCACAATATCATACTCCACATACCTGGGGGTCTGGCCATCAACTCAACCTTCACGGCACCACACTTGCCCTCCACATCTCCAAAAATAGTTCTGTTCTCGTATCTCGGTATCGGCCTCATGTTTCTCATCGCCATATACAGTGCCTTCGCCTTCGCATCATCCGGCTCCTGACTCTTCGCCTCTCCAATGCCCAACAAGCCATTTCCATTTCCTGCCACAGCCAGCGCATACATACTCTGAATCTTACCCAATCTCGTCTGGTTAACGACTCTGTGGAACACCAACACCTTTCTCTCCAAGCTCAAGATCGTATCGAGATCCATGCCCGTCGCCTTAATCAACTTATCATAAGCACCTGTTGGGTCTCTTGGATCTGCACCCTTAGCATTCTTGAACGCACCCTGCAGCTCCGGGATCTTAGGTAACTTCGGCGCGATAGCGTTCGAGCCTCTCTGTCCACCACCAGTCCACGAAGTCGTCTCCTCAATGAACTTGCGGAAGTCAAGCTTCGTGATTTCGACTTCTGACTCTGGGACTCCCGCATCAATCTTCTGCTGGATAACGCGACCCATCCACTCATTGACCTGGTCGATTCTCTCCTCCTCGTTCATCCATCTCGCATCTGGTGAGACTGTCGTTGGAACTTTTGGCTTATGATCCAACACTGGGCGGATTTGCGACAAGTCGTCCAAGTACTGAAGACGGTATGGGTCGTTTCTAATCACACCATGGCTCGTAATATCATCGACACTGACAGCCTCCTCTCCCGCAGCAATAACGCGCAGTTGCTCCGATGTGTATTTATTCTCCAACTGCTTAACTTCCTGGGAAGTATAAGGCTTAAGCGTTGGCTTTGGCGCGGTGGAAACAAGGCCCATATCGGTGGCCTTGACGGATGCGAAGCGGGAGCGGCGGCGTTCCGGCGCAATTGGGGTGCTGCTGAAAGCGCGGCATTGCTGAGTAGGCTTTGCAGCCTTAATGGACGATGAAAGGCATCGTGGGGCGCGGGCGACGGACATCTTGGGCAGAATTGAGTCGCTGGCGGCGTCTAATCTCAGCCAAATACACCTTGGAGTTGTCGTCGGTGATGGTCGCCGGGCAAATTTGGGCTGCTCGGGATACGGTTGTTCCGTGGCCGCAGCCTTGCCTCGAAATTATTTTGGACTTGGGACGCGGTGGAAGGTCAAACTCCAGATGTTCAGGGCTTTGAGGACGATACAGAGACCTACTTCTATTCCTTTTACTCCTTTTAGGGCCCTTTCGTCATTTCATTGGAGGCCGATGGAGGTTGTTAAGGATACCGCGCCAGCAGCGGCTGGAGGAGCTGAGCGCAATGGCAGCAACAAGAGGCCTTTCCAAAACGCCCGCCAGGGTAGGGGAAACAAGAGACAAAAGATTTTGAAGCCAAAACCAGTGAAGGAGGGATCCAGCGAAGAGGTTTTGATTCTCGATGTCGCCGTGTTATTCGCAAAGCAATCGCTCAACGAAACCGCGCCTGTCGAGGCTGAGGGAGCCAATAGAGTAGTTGAGGATGGTCAGCAAGTCGCGACACCAGCACAAGAACAACTTCCGGAACCATTCACCGAGATCGATGTCAAGGTCCTCGAGATTTCCTCTACCGGCGATGGATTGGCAGTCGGCCCAGGAAAGACGGTTTATGTTGTGCCTTTCACTGCGCCAGGAGATATCGCAAGAGTGAAGGTCATCAAGCACTTCCACCAAAACAACTATACCCTCACCGACTTCCTCAGCATCGTCACACCTGGACCACTGCGCGATGATACACGCATCAATTGCAAATATTTCTCATCATGCTCAGGCTGTCAATTCCAGATGCTCGATTACGCTACCCAGCTCGCGCACAAGAAGACCATCGTCGAGAAGGCATACAAGAACTTCTCCAGCCTCCCATCACACCTTATTCCAGCGGTCATCGATACTATGGGCTCACCATTACAGTACGAATACCGCACGAAGTTGACGCCACATTTCGACGGACCACCAGGACACAGAGCAAGAGGGAACAGAGGGGGAGCAAAGCCGGTTCACGAGGTCGTTCCACCCATCGGATTCATGCAAAAAGGGCGTCGTGTAACCCTTGACATTGAGGACTGCCCAATCGGTACCCCCGCCGTGAGGCTAGGCATGAAGCGCGAGCGCACCAAGTACGCCAACGATATCGCAAAGTACAGCAAGGGCGTCACTATCCTACTTCGCGAATCCACCGAGCGAGTCCCAACTGCCGAAGTTCCGGAAACTATACCTGAGGATGTGCTGGCGATGGCTGTGCCTGGGAAGGAGTTAGTGGATTTTAAGTCCTGTATCTCGGATTCTAATGCGGTTTCACACGAGTATATCGATTCGGCGGATGCAAGCTACACATTCACGAATATCGCAGGCGAGTTCTTCCAAAACAACAATAGTATACTGCCACCCTTCACACAGTACATAAGGGAGAACATCCTCCCACTCACTCCAAGGCCTACCGACCCACCTGTCCAGTATCTCATCGATGCTTACTCCGGATCTGGCCTCTTCACAATTACTTTGAGCTCCCAGTTCAAGTCATCCATGGGCATTGATGTGAGCGCTAAATCCATCAAGTCAGCGGGCGAGAACGCAAGGTTGAATGGTATCTCGCCATCAAAGGCGTCGTTCATGGCCGCCGACGCCGCAGAGCTGTTCGAAGACGTTACATTCCCTGCAGACGAGACGGTTATACTTTGCGACCCGCCGAGAAAGGGATGTGATGATGTTTTTTTGCGCCAATTACTCGCTTTCGGACCAAAACGTGTCGTGTACGTTTCGTGTAACGTTCATACGCAGGCGAGAGATGTCGGGGTGCTGGTGCATGGGTATAAGAATGGAAAGGACGCTGAGGGCGGTGTGACGAGACCTTACAAGATTGAGTCGCTTAGAGGGTTTGATTTCTTCCCGCAAACCGGACACGTGGAGGGTGTTGCAGTCTTGTCGAGAGACGATTATTGGGTGGCGAAAACTCCAAAGGTCGCGGAGGCTGTGTCGGAAGTCCCGAGGGAGGTGATTGAGAAGGATGTCGCGGATGCTGAGGCTGTGATTGCAACTGGTGCTGTCTCTGCTTAAATAGCCGATGGATGGTGACAAGGAGTGTTTTGTAATAAGTACAGCGTATAAACGCAATATACCCAAAGGTAGATGATTTAGAAGAGCAATATATTTTCGTTTGCTCAATTCCAAGTCCCCCTCGTACGGAAATACTGCAAGCTTTCTTCTTGGCAACACATCTCCTGTATATCAAAGAGAAAAGGTGGTGGCAATGCCATGACTTGCCCATCTTGAAAATTAAAAAGTCATTTTCCCATTCTTGTTCAAAATACACATTTTCGCATACTGCATTGGCGAATTCGTTGGCTTTTTATTTCTAATTTCTTATAACATTGGTGAATTTTGAAGCATTTCTTACTTGCTGTTTAAAATCCATTTCTGCACTTGTTCTTTTCAATTTTCCAGCTTTTTATGTCCATGAGATATCCTTATCCTATTCGTCGCGCAATAATGCAATATCCTTTGAAAATACGGAAGATATCTTCTCCTCCGTGTCTTTTCGAAGTTCCAACAAGCAGAACCTATCGTATTATTTTCATTTCTAGCAAAAGATACAAAACTTGGGCAAGAATCCCGAGCTAACCACGCAAAAGCAGGGAAACTCTTAGCCAGTTTCGTGGCTTATAACGGCAGCTAAGAACCATAAGAATTACACATTTAGTCCAAGTAGTGGTGTTTGGACTGCTGAATCCAGCAGCATTGGGCGCTGCTTTGTGCCAACTCAACACTAGCTCTATAATCACGTGCTCACCCATCTGCACTTTCGTCCCAACTCCGACCCCTACAGAACAACCTCTGGACAGAGCACATTCAATCTTTCCGTTTCTGTTTCTTGGGCCATGTAGAGGGGCATTTAGAAAAGAAGACTTCAGGAAAGTTTGAATGTTGCCATCCAGTGCAAGGTGAAAAGTCTACTTTCAAACCGCCTTCGAACCGATGAGGAAGCCATGAAACCTGCCAGCGAAACAAGGCGTGGACACAGCAAATCTGACACGCCACCATGCAGACAGCAAATCTACAAAAAAGACAAAAACATACAGCAGTGAGTATTCGCTGATGGTCACCCACCCAACTATTAAGCCACCGATCTCAAGTTTATATCGAAGAGGTAGTTTGAGATGCCCTGTTGCCGCCTCGAAACTCCCAAATTGTGTGAAGTACTAGGTGGACAGGGTTGTTCAAAGGTGGCACTAAGGTGGCACAAGGTGGTAGAGGCGGACCTGAATCATCGCAGTTTTTTCTGGTGAGGAGGGTGATGAGGGTGAACAGAAGATGATCCGATTGTATAAGAATATGGTGTTCCATAGTATGGGGTTATGAAAAAAGGCCGCCCATTTCATCTTCACAATTGTGATCTCCAAGCGCTCAGAACTGCGATAGCCGTGTCCGTCCGCCTGTCTTACCCAGGAGCCAGACAAATGAACAATATATTCGACGGTGGAACGGTTGTCTCTCCGCAGCGAGCAAATGCTGGTCGATTTTGCCATTTTCAACCCTTTAAACGACAAGGACACCACCATCAAATTAAGAGCCTGCACCACATCTGATACCAACGCAGATAGTTCTGTAAATGCTCTTTTTGCAAACAGCCCTCACAAGAAACGTGCCGGAAACGCGACCGCCTCTGCAGCATTTGAATTGCAGAAAAGTCGACGTTGCAATCGTCACCCTGCGGCAGCTTCGCCCAGCGGAGTAACTCCGCTATATTTGCAGCCTACAATGGCGCCTTTGTCGGCGCATGTGTCGGTTCTGCTTTTGCAAAATCAGCAGTTACCTTAGTGGCAGCAAAGCTCGCGCAAGAGAGGGCCATATCGATACAGTTCTGCGGAGGCCGCGACACCAATCATGTGATGGATGTGGCTGTAGGCACAGACCTGGATGAAGTCCAAGTTTTGTGGCCTCTTGGGCGGAGGCGAAGTGTGCTGTCGGCGAATTCAGCGAACTCAGCATTCCTTTGGAAGAGAAGCCGGACCTCAAAATCACCCTCTCACGCATTCTCCCCCGGGCAGACTGTGTCACCACAAACGTCTTTGCCGGAAATACCTGTGTTGCCCTTGCGGCTCAGTTTGGCATAAGTGCAGCAACGCTCACCACGCACAATCCTTCCTCTATCCTCTGCAGCACTCTGCAAGAAGGCCAGCGCGTCTGCTGCTCAGTTGGTACGACTCAAGACATTCAACCAAAACCAAACGCAGACGGTTCTTGCTTCAGCTATACCGTTGATTCTGGAAATACCTGCGCTATCATCGCCTCATGACTCGGTCTGATAGCTGCGCGGTTAGCCTTGTTCAGCAACAGCGTCACATGGGGATGGAACGGATGCAGCAATCTTCCCATCGGCATGAATATCTGCCTCAGTACGGGAACGCCGCCTATGCCCGCCCCCATTGCCAACTCTGTTTGTGGGTCTACGAAGCCTGGCACCAAGCCTCCACAAGGCAGTGTAAAGACGGAGAATCCTAGCCCATGTCCTCCCAAGGCCTGCTGTAACTTCTGGGCCCAGTGTGGTATTAGCAAGGGCTTTTGCCTCGAGAAGGAAGGCCCTTTAAATAATCAGGAACTGTCCTCCTGGAACCAATGGCTGCATCTTCAGTTGTGGCACGGAAACGGTCAAGGGGACTACGACATCAGCATCCTTTGGCCGCGTAGAGTACTACGAGTCTTGGAATATGAATCGGCCCTGCGCGACCCTGAAGGCGGAGCACGCAAATACCGAGGGGTCCTACAATATCACGCACTGAGTAATTATGGAGATTAACACCGCTAACTAGACTGTGAGACTCAAAGACGACTACAAACACTGCGAAGGTTCTATAAAGCTCACAGCGAAAAAGGTCATATCTTTTGGTGGATGGCTTGTCTCGAACAAAATGCTTACGTATGATATTCTTCTCCAAGCGATGAGCCCGAATGATAGAGATCAATTTGTTGCGAACTCTGTCAAGTTCCGCACTGACCAAAGCCTCGATAGTCTTGACTTTGGTAGGGAGTATCCTGGGGCGACGGACATCAAGGCCACGACACCCGGTCCCTCGGACGACGGCATCAACTATTACAAGTTTCTCAGCATACTGAAAACAAAGATCTCGGGGGGAAAGATCATCTCTATCACAACAGCACCATCTTCATTCTGGTATTCGAAGAACTTCCCAATTCAACAGATGGCCATGATGTTGGATTATATTGTCTACATGACGTATGATCTTCACGGCCGGTGGGATGTCGGCAATTAGTGGGCAATGGATGGATGCCCAACTGGAAGTTGTCCTCGCAATCATGTCAAAATCACAGAGGTGACATCTTACCTATCAATCTTGACCAAAGTAGGAGTGCCAGCAAGCAAGATTTTCGTTGGAGGCTAGTTACGGACGCTCTTTTAAGATGGGACGTTCTGGGTGCACGAGCCCAATGTGTCAATTCATCAGGACGAACTCGCAACCAAGGGCTAAGGCTGGGGGATGCACCGGAGAAGGGGGCATTGTTTCCAACTTCGAAATCGATGAGATGATAACCAAAGGGGCCGCGCAGTCATGGCACGGTTAAGCTTCCAATTCCGACATGCTGGTTTACGACTCCATGGAGTGGGTGATCTACATGACCAGCAGGCAAAAGCAACGCGCAGAAACCATTGGATGGACTTCAACCTGGGCGGCACCACTGATTGGGCAGTGGATCTGCAAACATCTGCAACTTCAGGGGGGCCGGTTCAGGAGGCGAGCCTGAAGTCACCAACGGCCAGTGCAAGGGCTCCGACTGCGTTGGAGGCAAATGAGTAGAGCCCGCCTGCGCCTCGCTGGAATGCGAGCGACCCGAATGTGTCGAGGGTTTGTGTACTACGCTCGCTGCACAGCAAAGGCCGATATGGGCAGCAACTGCAAGAATTGTGTCTGCACCGGCTTAGCATGCGCGACTCAGGGTTGTTCCAGCTCGGACTGTAATGTGGATGGCAAGTGCAACGGAGCCAAGTGTGTCTCGTCCGGCTGCTCTGGACAGGACTGTGCCGTCGACACTGGCATTTACAGTGGTATTGATTGCGGCAAGACGGCATGTGGTGGCAGCAGCTGCCAAAATGGCGTCTGGGAGGCCCGAATCTTGCCAAGGCTGGGAGATGCAGCCATGGCCAGCTGTTAGAACTGGGACGTGCAAAGGCCCCCCACTGTGTTGGCGGTCGCTGTACAGGGAACCAGTGCGCTTCATTTGGCTATGTTGGACGCTGTCAAAACGACGAAGTCTGCCGCGATGGAAGCTGCCAAGTATCGGCATGTATTGGCCCGAGATTTGCATATGAAGAGTGCTTTGGACCGGGCTGTAAGACAATTGGCTGTGTTGGAACGGATTGCAGTCGAGCGGGTGATTGCACGGATCCTGACTGTGAAGCTATTTAATGCGAGGGAACCGATTGTCAAGCCTCCACTGGCATATGTACCGGCGCAGCCTGTACCGAAAGGCGTGTTGGGACCGACTGCGATGATGGACGCTGCGATGGTGGTGGCACATGCTCATCTTTCTACACATTTGCCGGAAACGACTGCGCTGCGAAGAATGAATGCGGCTCTGATTGCTTCAGCTGTAGCGGCAAGGACTGCGACGATGGTGTGTGTGTGGGATATGAATGTTGGGGCTGCCGCGGTGCCGACTGTGATGATGGACGACGTCTCGGTGACGAGTGCAATTGCTGTGTGGGGGACTGCGAGAAAGGATTGTGTTCTGGTGAGAATTGCAACGGCTGTGTTAGCGCAGACTGTTAATGCCTGTCAGGATCTTGCGGCTGTGCCGGTCCCCGCTGCTCAGCGTGTGTTGGTCTTGGGTGCCGATGCTGGGGGGTTTCTTGCGGATGCTCCGGCCCATTGTGTAACGCTTATTTTGGCCTGGGTTGTCTTTGTGGTGGTGACATATGGCTGTAACGGTCCCCTTTGTGGCATGTGTACTGGGCTTTACTGTGATTGTGCACCTGTGAAGTGTAGTGGACCGAGTGGGGTCAAAAACGCCAGTCAATCATGCTCTGTAGGCACAACTGTGACAAACCGCAAAGTCTACTGGACTCACACAAACCATGACGATGAATTTACGACCTCGCAATGTTCAATGTGACCCTGTACGACTTCTACCAGTTGCAATACTGCAGATCAGACCACGACAAAACATACTGGGAAGCCATTTGTAGCCCGATATACTATCCACCGTGGGCTGGACTCCTGCCACCATGGAGCCAGTAGCAACATTGGGGCCTGGCAATGTCTGGTACAGCTCGATGAAAGGCAAAAGCACGACAAAGGCAACTCCTAGTTCAACAACTCCTGTCATCCCTACTTCAAGCTTCAACTGTGAAGGCAGCATCATGTGCAAACTTTGTACGTCAAATGGTGCGACAAGGCAGTCAACATGCAACGCGGGCCCAAGATCTATGTTGCAAACGCGTTGATTGCAGTTGCTGGAAAGTGCTGGGCAAATACAGTAGGGTTTGGGTGCATGGTAAGTGTTCGAGGCACTGACTGGAACGGCAATAAATGACAGATTACTGGCGACGATATATGGGGGACATATCAGGACATTAGAAAAGAGGGGGGTTGTACCACATGTGGGGAAAACCCAGTTCTTACTCGCGTTTGCAAGCCTGATGAAGTATGGTATGATCCGAGTGTTCCATACCAGTGTAAGAGAGAGGCCACTGCACTGGAAGTTAGCCGTGGTAATAGCAGATAGTCGCTGATGTAAAAGCAGTAAATAAGCGTGGATAAGAAAAGTGCTACTGCAAATTTTCTTTGCCATGTAATAACTTAGTACAAAGCCTCTAGCTTCCTTCTGTGTGATGTGAAGCCGCCTCTAGCACTACCTATTCTTCTCGCGCACACATTCGTATGTGTCCTAATACGATTCACCGTTTTTTTTTAACGATCTGAACAACGGTGCACGGTGGGCAACTGGTTGCTGCTTAAACTTGGCCGTCTACCGAAGGTACTTGATTTCCGTCATGGCATTTTCGTCCAACCATAAACTTGACGATTATTAAGGTCTCCAAACAATTTAGGCACACAGCGAAGTCCGCCAAAATCGGGGTTTCAAATAAATTTTCGACGGTCTTTCACATGCCAGTGCACCACCGGATTACTGACAACCACATAGAGTACAATGTCAAACTCATTTACATAGCACCTTTAAAGTCTGTTGGTCCCCTTATCGCATGTCGCCTTGAAAGTTGGCAGGATAAAGAACATGAATTGGTACCCAGCCTAGGGCCACGAATAGGAAGCTGGTAAGTCTAATTTCTTCTTAAGAGCCGCCGCTCATGACAGATCTCTTGCATTGTGGTGTCCTTGGCTCCAGTTGACGTTTGCACAATAAATCCGTTATGGCAGCATCGTTTGACTTGGCCTGGTTCACTAGGTTGGCTACTGTTCCAGAATTGGTTAATCTTGTGTGAAGTGTCAAGAATGTCTTGACAATAACTGTGCGCTGGTGCTTGGTCAGATGGTGAAATGTCTAGCCAATGAGAAGTGAAAGACAGCTATGCATCCAAGCCTTGATATGATTGGATAAAACTGAATGTGATAAATGTCAGTATGACAACGTCCTTCAGCTTTAAGTACACAAACAAGCAAGCATGTATGTTTGCTTTGGCCTTTTCCAGACACTTCTGTTACGTTTGTTTACATGCCAGCATTTTGTAAAAGTTATTGGGGCAGCTTTGGCACTTTCCATTGCCATTTGAGCTTTGTAAATTTTAAAAAGTTCCATAGACCCTTTGATGTTATTCCAGCTTTGTTTCATTTGTTTTTTACAGATTTTTTGCTAGGCAGCAGCTTCTTTATATTTCCTGAATCGGTTGCAAAAAGTTTGTAGGCACCCATGTATTTAGTTCTTTATGTTGTTTAGGTAACCGCACAGCTGCCTGACAACTAAGCGAGTTATAAAAGCTCGCTCCTTGTTTACTATATAGCTTTTTTTTGAACAGATATTAAGACACAGTTCAATACTACTTCATTAATACTGCCCTTTTAACTTTTTTTGACTTCTCTTGCTGAATTCTTTGAAAACCTTTGTCTTTGTCTTAACTTTTTTTAACACAAACGTGCTGTTATACTGCCATTCATTGCATTCAGTTGTATCTAATCATATCGAGGTTTGAATGCACAATCTTTCACTTCTTATTAGTTAGACATTTTATAAGCTGTTCTAAAAGCTTCTACAGCCTTTAACAGTGCTCTAATCTGTTTTTGTTTTGCCAAGTAGTACTGCTAATACATGAAATTAACTCAAAGGTTTTAAACCTAACTCTAGTTGATTTGTCAGTTTAAATTTGTTATTTTAGATTTCTAATCCATCACATCCCTTGATTTGTAATATTCTATTTGTAATCTATGACCAGGCCTTGACTCGCACTCTTTAGATATATATAGAGCTGTTTTTTTACTAGAAAAAAACACACAAGCAACACTGTTCACATTTCACAACTGTACATTCACATTTACTTTGAACATCATTTAATGTTTATGCAACACGTTTTTCTCTTCTAAGTTTTCAGACTTAACACTAACCTCAAACTTGCTAAGCTTAATTACACTTAAGCGCTGTGCTGTAGAATAGTGTAAGCCAATAACCTTTGTTTCTGCTTACTAAGAAAGTGTGTTGTCAGAGTAAAATTACTTTTGAGAAGAGCCACACTCTACCTCCCAACTACCCAGCATTAAACCTGCAACTTTAACCCAGCTACCGCCACCTTTTTTATTAACAAAATTTACTTTTTAATACTTAACATGCTCAGCTTACCACTAAACTATAGTCGAGCTGCCTATTTTACAAAGTTGTGGTTGTTTGTCTATCAAACTCTACTATGTTTTGTATATTAAGTAGTCTTTCTAATTGTATATATCTATTTTTTAGCTCCTAAACACTTGCTAACAGTAGAATTTGCTTCTTGTAGCTTTGCCACTTTAGCTTAGAGAAAAGCCATTTAATGCATAATCTATGATGCTCTTTTGAGAGCTTGTCAATATCATCATAGATTAATATTAAAGAGCTGTTTTAATGCCTGGTAATTTGAGACTTAATAAATTTAAGATGAAAGTAGCTGTGAAAGGCCAATAACAAATTGCGTTCTAATTAGTTAGGTTATCATACTCTTTATATTAAAGCTAAGGAAAGAAAAAATGAAATCTATGTCTACTAGGATTTATTGTCTTTATATATTCCATACATAGTGGCATGTGCTTTGTTTTACAAAGTCTTGACTTATGTAATCTGTGATACATGTTGTAATTGAGGTCTACATGTGGTTTATATGTAGAAGGTAACAAAAGTTGTTAGATATTAATGCAAAACCATAAGAGTCATAGACAACAGGGTAGGCCAAAGCAGCTTAATAATATAAAATGAACTAGAGACCTGGCACATGTAGATAATAAGGGGCTAATATGAGTGATGAATGGCAACGTAAGTCATGGACAGTGTAATATCATGTGACGGGAGTGGCTGTGCAGTGGCAAAGTGTGCAAGGCACAGTCTTGAAAGACAAAAGGTGGCAGCTTATGACATAAGCCACTATGTGTAGAATATATAAAAACAACAGATTCTTGTAAACATAGACTTTTTTTCTTCTTTCCTTAGCTTTAATATAAACAATATGGCAGCTTAGCTGGTTAGAATACAACTTGCTATTAGCTCTTCACATTATTTGTGAACTGAGGCCTCAAGCAGTTTCATTACTTGTAGAAGCCAGATCAGCTCTGCAACTGCTTCCCAATTATTTAAATATACTATCCCGTACCTTATTTTCAGTCTGAGTTAACAACCACCTCTTGTCTTTAGCCCTCAGTATCCCTCTAAACCATATCTTGCCTAGTGCACTATCTTATTTAAGACTCATCTGGACGCCTCAGACCTACCGAACATTACAATTTGTTGACTGCACATCTAAAATGATTCTTGCATGACTGAGTGCAACAAATGTCAGCGTAATGTAATAGGGAGCGTATGGTACCGCTACGATAGCCGAAATAAACGTACGAAGTTGAAAACTGATCCGGAAATTGCTTATGCAAGATTTGGGCGAGTATGGCATACTGGGTTTGAAAGCTGTCAAGGTGAAATGAAATATCGATATGACAACTACATACTTGTAACGTGCAACCTTGAGAACCAGTCTTTGTTATATCAGATCAGAACGCAGCTCAGCTTATTTTTGCATTTTGATCAACCAGACGTCGGAGCTCAAAGGACTAGTTACCATCGCAAACGGCTCGAGAGCATCAGAGGCGTGGTGACCAAAGGCGCGGCCATTGTGGTTTTGAAGTGTTCATGTGCCACTGCGAGTTTTCAGCTGCAGCGAGGCCGACCTCGGGAGATCTGTTAGGTGGCGCCGGATCGCGCGGAAGGGCCAGATCGAAGGTGTATTCGAAAGTTACAGACCAAGGCAATAGAGACATGGAAATAGCAGGATGAGCCTGTGCAGATTATGAGCAGTTTAATGATGTATAACACAGTACAGTTTCATCTACGATAACCAGTAAAGTGAGACCAGGGTGAAGTTGAGATATTTTGACTGATGGCTTAGCGTTTTTGCAAACAATGTGATGGAATCTTAGAGGCGTATTGAGTGTTGCGTAATTGGTAAGTGTTTTGTCATTTAGCATTTATCACGTCAAAAATCAGACCACTCTCACCCAGGACCAAGCTCAATCAAGACCTCGCTTCTGCAGTATTTTCTTATTGCCGATCCAGGACCGCTTAAATCTTCTAGCGGGAGCTGCGATTCCATATCCATTCATAATCTCATCCTTAACGCCTACCGGGTATCCATAAACGCCTCCCACAACCTGTCATATCCTAGCCTGTCATCCTACCCTTTCTCCTCTGTACTCCCTCTTCATCCCCCTTCCTCCCTCTTTCCTCCTGCTATCCCCACCACCCTCGTCACCCTCTTTCCTCATTCGCCAGTCTAATACCGTGTAGTATCCTCCTCCTCACCCTGCTGCAGCGGCCCCTGATCCCCAGAAAATATCTCCTGTTGCAAGACAATGCTATACACACTCGCCTTAAGCAACGTAAACACCAGACTCGTCTTTCTCTCGAGTTGCAAAAGACCGTCGAGGATATTTGCCGTAGGCGCGCCTGCTAACCCATCAAACAATGACGCCAACTATTGAACTGTTAGCTCCTATCCTCTGCCCTGCAAACATCCTTTCAAACCCATCTAGTCTGTGCGAATAATGTGCACGGTTTGTAGCAAGTGTCGTGAAGGAATGGGGGAGAAAGAAGAGGTAACAAGAGGGGCAGAGGGGAGGGCATAGTTCAAAGAAATACCTTCTTCATATTGTCACTCAACCGTTCATACTCCTCCAAAACTTCTGATTCTAGCGGAGAGAGATCTTCGGGTCCTGGACCGAGGGAAAGGGACTGTGTCGCGTCTGTGAGGTCTGCCATTGCGAATGGGGCGAGCGTACGGCGGAATGAGCGTATGGTGGGGCGAGCCAAGCTTTATTTGCTTCTGCGTTGTTTCTTTGACACTGATGCGTTAGACTTATGAGGAAGCAATTGGTTGATTTGAGAAAGAGAATGGTAAGATGATAGGAAGTGCTGGAGGGGTTTGGTTGCAAATGCGCCTGGAGGGTTGTCGCGTTGTTGATGCTTAGCCTCCTCGCGTGTCAGCCTCGCCGAAGTTGGTGTTCGCTCTACATCAACAAGCTCAAGATTGGACGCGGCCTCAAAACTGCTATGTTAAGGGAGAATTTCACATGGAAAGCAAATATCAAAACAATAAACGTGAGAAGGACATTGTAGCCATCGTTTATAGATGTAGCTATTGTCCTAAATATTGCCTGGGCACATATATTAACCAGTTTGAAATTAGCATGTAGCCAATTACTCTTGTTATAGTATTCACGAGAAGACACTTTAAAGACAAAAGCGATTAAGGTAGGCGTTTCTATTTTACAGCTAATGCATTACTCCTCCATCAGTCCATCCACTAGCTTTCCCAGCCCCTCACGCACCATATCACATCACACTAGCAGCTAGCGCTCGAGCCATTACGCTCTTAGCACAATAGAAATTCACTGCACCACGCTTTGTATCCCACCTCTCCGGCAGATACGACAATATAAGAGAAAGGAGATAGATACATTTGCGTAGGGGTGTAGTGTTTCAGGTATACATCAGGGAACTTGTGCCAGTCTAGCAGCATCCGGTCCAACGAACTCCCTTTTCGCAAGCCAAAGGATAATTTGCCAAACTTCAATTTCATCATCAAAACTCCTCCATTTCCGCGTCAACTATTTCATACGTATACTAAACGTTTAGTTGAAAGCCTTGGTGAAGGTGATAATGACGTCCTTGAGGCGGGCCTCAAGGTCCTTAGAGAGCTGACCCTCCTTGTCAATAGTGGCAAGGAGATCCTGCTCGTTGGTGCGGAGGTGGTTGAGGAAATCAGCCTCCCAGGTGAGAATCTTGGCGACTGGAACGGAGTCGAGGTGTCCATTGACACCGGCGAAGATGAGTGGAACCATCTCGTTGACAGCCATTGGGGAGTACTGCTTCTGCTTGAGGAGCTCGGTCAAACGCTCACCACGGTTGAGGGTCTGCTTGGTAGCGGCATCCAAATCGGAACCGAATTGAGCGAAGGCGGCGACCTCACGGTACTGGGCCAAGAAAAGCTTCAAGGAACCGGCGACCTGCTTCATGGCCTTCAACTGTGCGGCAGAACCGACACGGGAGACGGAAAGACCGACGTTAATGGCTGGGCGGATACCCTTGTAGAAGAGCTCGGCCTCCAAGAAAATCTGTCCATCGGTAATGGAAATGACGTTCGTTGGAATGTAAGCGGAGACATCACCACCCTGGGTCTCAATAATTGGGAGGGCAGTGAGGGATCCACCACCGTGCTTGTCGGACATCTTGGCAGCACGCTCGAGGAGACGAGAGTGGAGGTAGAAGACATCTCCTGGGTAAGCCTCACGTCCTGGTGGACGACGGAGAAGGAGAGACATTTGACGGTAGGCAACGGCCTGCTTGGACAGATCGTCGAAGACGATGACGGCGTGCTTGCCGTTGTCACGGAACCACTCGCCCATGGAGGTACCGGTGAAAGGAGCGATGTACTGGAGTGGAGCGGCCTCGGAAGCGGTGGCGGCAACAATGATGGAGTACTTCATGGCGTCGTTCTCCTCAAGGGTCTTGACGAGCTGAGCAACGGTGGAACGCTTCTGTCCGACGGCGACGTACACACAGTAAAGCTTCTTGCTCTCGTCATTTCCGTCGTTCCAACGCTTCTGGTTAAGCATGGCATCGAGGGCAACAGCGGTCTTTCCGGTCTGACGATCACCGATGATCAACTCACGCTGACCACGTCCAATTGGAACCATGGCGTCGATGGACTTGAGACCAGTCTGGACTGGCTGGTTGACGGAGTGACGTGGGAGAATACCTGGGGCCTTAAGCTGGGCACGACGCTTCTCCTTGGTGTTGATTGGTCCCTTTCCATCGATTGGGTTTCCAAGAGCATCAACGACACGGCCGAGAAGCTCTGGTCCGACTGGGACATCAACCTAGAATGCGGTAAGCGGATGTAATGAAGGACATGTATGCCGGGTAGTTCAGGGTGCTGCTTACAATCTCTCCGGTACGCTTGACGGTCTCACCCTCCTTGACAAGACGATCGGAACCGAAAAGCACAACACCGACCTGGCCGGCCTCCAAGTTCATGCACATACCCTTAACACCGGAAGCGAACCTGTTTGCGACGTCAGAAATGCGATTTGGCATTGGGTGAAAATTTCGACTATACTTACTCGACGAGCTCTTCGGCCTGGACGTTGGACATGCCGTGGACACGGGCGATACCGTCACTATTCATCTCCGTCAGCCTGTGATTCTCCCCATCTCATCACGGTTATAGCGCGATGGCATATATCTCGCGATGTTGTGGTCGGTGGTTGGTGTTTGTTGACATACCCGACGGACAAGACACGACCAGTCTCGGCGAGTCCAGCCTCCTCCTGGACACCGCGGATGCGCTGCTCGAGGATGGAGGAGACCTCAGTTGGGGAAGCCTTGGCCTCAGCATAGGTGCGGGCCTGGACGGCGTTGAAGGTAGCTGGGGCGACAGCTCTGGCCTAAGGAACACGGACGTCAGTTAGCCGAGTTGTCCGAAAAATCCCTCCCCAAGCTCGCGAAGCTCCCAAACAGCTCTCCGCCATCAAAATGTATCGCCGTGAAGTCTCAATCGTATGTGTAGAGGGTGTCCGATGCCATTAAGATGTCTTTGAGCTGTGTTGGACCTCGGTTGCAGTCGGAGGTGGTGTTCTGCTTGTTGAGGCTACTTACAGCAGCGACTCTGCCGGAGGCAGCGACGGCGCCGGCAGCCTTGGTGGACTGGCGAAGGGCGTTTCTGAACATTGTGACCGTCTTCTATGTTTCTCTAACACAAAAAAAAGTCAATTGCTACAGGCAATTGAGGAGAGGAGATTGTGGAGGTTGGAGATTGGTCAATCGTAGGACTGGAAGGGAGTTGTGAAGTTGCGAGAGAATCGTTGCGAGAGAGCCCGAATCAAAGTCTTGGCATCTCGCTTGTGACTGGTCCGCTTGGAAATTCGACAACACAGGGAACATGAAGCCGGGGAGGATTATTACGACGAAGCATCTAACAGCCGATTAATTTGGCTAGCAATTGTTATTATTTTATTTCATTTAAGCGACAAATTACTTATCTTCTGTTTATGTCTTACATTGGCACCACTTCTCCTCTCACCTGCCACACTCTTCCCTATGACGACAGAGACTTCTTCTAGCCGCTCGGGCGCGTGACATCCACTGATCCCGTTCACCCTCGGACCATCCGGCAGCGACAGTGAAAGGGGCGATGGACGACAACAACAACAAAAATGCTTAGATTCGCTTAAATTCACTTGCAGTATCATCTTTCCGACATTTCATTTCAAGTTGTTGTTTTTGCGTCTGAGCTTCTGGTGGAACTTCGACCACGTGATCCATCTCTTTTTAGCTCATCATCACAAACTCTCCAATATAACTTGGGCATAAGCTCGAATAAAGTTCATTATGGGTATCATCACCGTCTGTCTTCAGTCCAGCTTTATCTTCCTTTTGCTTAACTCTGTCTCTCCTTTTTCAAGCCCAAGGTCCCAGCGTCCAAACACCCTGCTCCTCCTGCTTCCTCCCGCCAACAGGGATACTCTGCCTATTCTTCGCCGTCACAACATCCCTATACTTACCCGCACCCTGTATCCCATGATGATACCATTGCTCCTTCTCCACCACAATCACAGTTGGCAATCTAAGCTGACTAACCAGACTCCCACCAGCCCAAGCACCCATGCTTTCTACAGCTCTGAGCCCACCCTGCAATGACGGTTGAGACATTTTGTTCTTCTCCCTTTTCATATGGCTCTCTATCGGATCCGGCACTTGAGGTTGCTCTCGTGCAGGTATCGCCGTGGCGTCGTGGTATCCACCGTTCTCGCTCTCCGTCGGACTCGGCGGCGTCGCAGTGCCCTCCGTGCCATTGCGTTTCCGCGATTTCAGCTTCATGTATGCCTGCCCTTGCACCGGATCCCACCCCCTCTCATCAATTAACCGCTGGACTTCCGCCATTACCCGAGTTTTCAACCCCGGAATCGCAGAAGCGCCACCAGTAAAAGCAATCCTCGACATGACTGTACTCCTAACATCAACCGGCAGCTTCAGTAAACCTCTGTACACCAATAAGTGCAGCGGTAGCTCCTCATCATCTAGATCCTGGTCTTCGATGCTTTTGGCAAAAAAAGCGAATTCCAACGGCTCCGCCCAGTCTGGGAATGGGATATCGAGCTTCATCGGCGGTTGTGTACTCCTTAGCATTACAGAATCGGTCTTCCTCTTGGCCTGCAGCCCCAGCTTCTCCGTCTCTGCACACTCGCCATATTCACTTGATAAGAGGGAGGGAGATGGTCCGGGTGTAGGGTTGCACCATGCGGTGCGCATCATGACTTCTTCGCACTCCTCGAAGCTAACCAGTTTGTGTGTAGGCGTGTCCCCTTGATCCGAGTCATTTCGTATATACCCCGCTAGCATCTTTAGTGTTTCCATGCACAACCTCTTGCTGGCTCTAACCGTCCTTGTAGAGGAGACTTCACGGAATTCGTACACGGCCGTAGCGATCGTTTCAGCCCATCCAATATCTACCACGAATGCGCTTCGTAAGCCAGCTGATATGGTGGATAGCACTGATGTACTGGTGAGGAGGATGGACGGTGGTGAAAAGGAGGAGAAGAGGGTTTCGAGGGTTATGCTTAGGAGGGGAAGCGGGAATGAGGGGGGGAGGATGAGGAGGAAGCGACGGGGGGCGGAGGAGGTTATTAGGTATCTGTCCAACCTGTTAGCATATGTTACCTCGTGTACTCTGCTTCATCCACATCTGTTTTACTCCGATGTGATAATTGAAGATCGAATGAACGTACTTCGGAACAGCCTCCCTCATCGCCCGCTCAATCCTATCCCCCACTAGTCCCAGATCTAGTCCTCTTGTATCCGGCCTCCAAAGCTCACACTGTTCTCCCCATTGCTTATTCCCCATCCGTTGTCGCCAGTCCTTCTCATAATCTCTCATATATTGTCTGTAATCACCAGCTCGCCTGGATTTGTTTGGTCCAAACGGTATTACAGCTTTGGGCACTGCATCTCCAGCAAAACCAACTCGTAGGTATCTTGTACCGATATCGAGAACTAATATATCTTCTTCGGCACGGAGGACGGAGGGGGAGGAGAATGACGAGGTGGGCGTGGAGAGGGAGCGGTTTGGCGTTCGGGGTGCCGAGGATGCGCCGGAGGGGTTTGGGCGGAGGTTTGAGACGCTGCGAGGGGCTGGCGTTGCCATTATATCAGTTTATTTAAGTGTGAGGTGCTACAGCTGTATTTCATGAGTCCATTGTGGCGTTTCAGTAAAGAATTGGTAAAAGTGTTGTATGGTGGGAGACAATTCGCAGAAGGTGAGGTGTTGGAGCCCCAGACATTTTGGCGCGGAACCCCAAGGTGTCGACGTCGCTGGGTCGACGGCCGCTAACCAAAAGTAAACACTTCTAAGACGTCAAACTATGCGCTTCAACGAAACGCTTTCTCAACCACCCAATATCGCCTGATTTCTCTTGTTTACATTCATAATGACTTGTTAACTCTATCCGCTATCACATTGTTAAACTCCGATAACCCGTTTTAACCGATTGTGATGGTCTAGAGCGGCATCAGGTGCCGTGAGAGACTGAGAAGATGGGCATCCCGGGGTAAGTGCACATCTCAGAATTAGTCAGCAAACGCTCATGTAACTGCAGTATATACCAGGAGATTGGCCCCGGAGAGCGCATCGCCCTAGCCAAATTGGCGATACAAAAATTCGAGCAAACCGTTCGCCCACTCCGCTTAGCAATCGACATCTCAATCTGGAATTTCCAGACTCGGAGTGGCCAAGGTAGGCTTAATACGAACTCATGAACCCCGATATCTTGGAAGATACGTTTTTGCCACCAAGTTTGTTCTTAACACCTATCAGGTGGCGCCAACCCAGCTCTACGGGTCTTATACTTCCGTCTTCTGCGCCTCCTATCTCTACATGTTCAAGCAGTATTTGTATTTGATGGACCCAAACGTCCAAGAACAAAGCGTGGCCAGACTCGCGCCGGCGCCGCATCAGGATACACTGACGAGCGCCGAACCAAGCAACTCATCCAGTTTCTCGGTTTCGAAATCCACGACGCACCCGGAGAAGCAGAAGCCGAGTGTGCGATCCTCCAAAAAGCAGGAATCGTGGATGCAGTGCTTAGTGAAGATGTAGATACGTTGATGTTTGGGAGTGGTTTGACGTTGAGGGACTGGAGTGCAGAAGGCCCGGGGAAGGTGCCGAGCCATGTTACTGTTCATGATGCTGAGAAGACGAGGGAGGGGAGGAGTGGATTGAACAGGGAGGGGTTGATTCTTGTTGCGCTTATGAGTGGGGGGGATTATGATACTGATGGGATTCCGCGATGCGGTGTCAAGGTAGCGTGTGAGGCCGCTAGGGCGGGGTTTGGCAGGCAGTTGTGTAGATTGAGGGATGATGATGAGGAAGGGTTTAGAGAGTGGAGAAAAAGGCTGGTCCATGAGCTCTACACCAACGAGTCCAAGTTCTTCAGGCAGAAGAGTAAGGCGATTGTCATTCCCGAGGGCTTTCCGAACAGGGAGATTTTGGGGTATTATACCCACCCCGTCGTATCGTCGAATTCGGAGGTACGGGCTCTGAAAGAAAAACTGAAGTGGAATAAAGCGCCGAACGTCGCAGCACTAAGAGCTTATGTGGAGGATGTCTTTCAATGGACAGGAAAGATTGGCGCCAAGAAAATGATTCGTGGTCTGGCGCCCGCCATGCTAGTCTATCAGCTACGGGAGAGGGATAGCAGGAGAAAATCAACACATGGAGATATATTATTGACGCAGGCTAATGAAATGGAGTTCGTGCGTTGCATCACTGGAGAGAGAGTCCACGAATCGACTGGTGGTGAGTTAGAACTTCGAGTCACATATCAGCCTTCGTCCATAGTGCCTTGGGACCTAGACTCTGAGGTGGACAATGAAGTTCCTGGGGAGGGCGTAGGTGGAGTCGACGATGGCAGCAACGACGGCTACGGTTCAGATAGTGAACCAAGACCCAGGTCTTGGAGCCCGACGAAGAGAAACCTAGAGATCTACGATCCGACAGCACTTGACAAAGTATGGATAGCTCGAAGCATCGTCCGAGTTGGCGTACCACTAAAAGTGGAAGACTACGAAGAAGCAAAAATGGAGAAGGAAATGAGCAAATCGCCCAAGAAGCCTCGTGCCAAAACTGCTGTGGCCAAACCGAAGGCGAAAACGGGCACCAGTATGCAGCCAGGAGCGTTGAATCGGTATTTTGCCACAAGCAAGCCACTTCAACCTGCCTTAGAGAAGGAGAAGAGTGCTCCAAGAGAGCCGAGGAAGGAGGATAGATCTCAGCTTGAGCTACCTCCCGCATTCCTCGCGCCGATTTTGGAGAAGGCCCCCAGACTTCAAAGTTCATCACCGCAAGATACCTCACCGACACCACATCCACAAGAGAGAAAGCCTTGCAGCTCCCCACCGCCATTGCCTGACGGTGAAGAGAACTCACCACTACGACGCGAATGGAAAGCGCCACCACGAGAGAGTTTACCCAACCCACTTCCACCTCCGCCTCCACCGCGGCGTGAACGACGACCAGCAGCAGCATTGATAATCGAAGCTTCGCAGCCTAGTCCGGACGTGCGGCCGCGGAGGGAACATTGGAAAGTCAAACTTCCATCACGAACAAGCACTGCACAGAAACCCACTTCACAAACATCCATATTACAAGTTTATAATGCCAGCAAATCAAGCAAATCGGGATCTGGCACCAGTAAATGTAAGTCCGGCTCACTTGCCAACTCGTCGTTTTCCGCTGCCGACCCATATGAAATCCTTGATTCCTCTCCCGAGTCAGTAAAAGGGATGAATAAGCATCCACCACGCCAGCCGATGCCGCCTATGCCATCACTGCAAACTATCACATCGTCACCCGTTAAGGCCTACAACTCACCGCTGCTGGGAACTTCAACACCAGCAACAAATAAACGGGCACCTCTTGCTCGAGAGAGGACACTAACAGCTGAACCGAGTGATGAAGATGAAGATGAGCTACCAAGTTTTGGGAGGGTGTTTAGGAATAGTCCGCATGCTAAACGGACTCTTGAGAGAGTGCGGTCTGATAGTACGACAATAAAAGGAAGCCCTTCGATGCTAGGGAGGAATGAGGAGGAGAACGAGGCAGAAATTATTGATTTGCTCTCGTCCCCGATACAGCAGCCTGATTTTGGTAGGAATGGGAAGGGGAGAGAAAAGGAGAAGCCAAATGTTAGTCTGAATGGCAGTGAGGACGTCCCCAACGAGAAGAAAGAGAAGAAGGAGGAAGATAAGAGGTATAGCTTTTCCGCCAACTTCGGCAAACATAAGCGCTTCCTCGCTCCACGAGAAAGTTTACCGGGTGCTTGGAAAGAGTTTACGGCGGAAGAAGTTGAGGCGCAGGTTAGGAACGGAAATAGAGATCGAAGGAGGTTTTATCGGATGAGTGGGGTGCAGGTTATCGACCTCAGTGAGGAGTAAATTTCAAGAGGGTCCAATAAAAAAAGCATTGATTATATCTACCTTATGCATTGTTAACTAGTTGGGCACGAAAGGGATAAAATTGCGCTAAAGGAAGGATGGAAAAACATTGATAAAATGCTATAAGGATTATTTTGGTTATGCCTAACCATCAAATAGGACTGCTGGCGCAACGGCAGCGCGTTCGCCTCCAGAGAGCAATCCCTTGAGTTCAGCGAAAGGTTATCCGTTCAAATCGGGTGCGGTTCAATTCCATTGGGAAGTCCTTCTTTTGTCATTTTGGCCCTGGTCACTTCTTCAGAAAACGTTCCAGATTGCGGGGTTGTGGGTGCTTTGCTGTGGGACGGCGGTTGCCAAGCTTTTTATAGGGGCTGACGACTGGGCTCAATTGTCCAATGGTGGACTAGTTATTTTGAGAGATTGCCCTGAGGACATTGAATGTGATAACGACTTTGTCGATATCAGCTGGCAGGTTTTAAGAAGCAAGCTAGTGTACTAGGGTTAAAGACAGATCAGATTAACCAGTCGACCCCCACCATATCTAACTCTTATCGTTATCGCGGTCCTCTGATAAACCATACGCCGAGCTTGGACCTCAACCACCAATAATGGTCTAAGGGGAGCTGTTGCTATATACTTCAACCACGTAGTGCTTTACATCTATTCACAAGGTTGTGACTGGACATATAGCCGCATCTGATCACTATCTCACCTTCCAAACCGCCAGCATACGCGGCAAATTCGACCTCCAATCAGCCTTCACATTCAAATTGTCATCGCATGCAAGAGCGATGAACACTCTTGATGCCCATGGCGGGGACATGGCCGGCGGCTTTGGCAGCGACGACGGCCTCGAGGAGAGGAAACCGCCCATTGAGCTCCCGCCTGACCTGCCAACGAGTTTGAACGATAGGCGGCCTATAGAGTTTGTGCCAGAGACCGAGATGTATGATGCATGGCAAGGTGCGTAGCCGATTTCACTTCCCGCAAAGCTCTCGAGTCCTGGGACCATGAAGTTGGGCTGACGTCGAATAGGACAGAGTCAATTCCTCACAGCGCCTGTACTGGCGAAGCCTTTGCAGTTCAACAACCTTTCCCTGGACGACCCGGATCCGAGGTTCGATGATCATATAAGCATTGCGCAAGGAGGGAGGGGAAGCGATGCAGATGATCGGATCATGGAGATGATGGCAGCGCGGGC
The DNA here is from genome assembly GCA_010623925.1 of Antarctomyces pellizariae. Lineage (NCBI taxonomy): Eukaryota > Fungi > Ascomycota > Leotiomycetes > Thelebolales > Thelebolaceae > Antarctomyces > Antarctomyces pellizariae. The sequence continues at coordinate 97,958 of WCAA01000081.1, forward strand.
AGCACAACAGGACTCGAGTTTAGACGAGGATCCAGATGCTATAGTCGAGTCGAAGACACTTAATGAGGATAAAAAGAAGGAGCAGCTGCAGAAAATACTGCAGATGGCTGCAAGTAATGGGGATTCCGATAGAGTGGGCAAGATATTGGAGGGAAAGGCGAGGGCGTATGTTGAACTGGATAAGGCAGATGAGGAGGGGACGGCGCCGTTGATTTATGCTAGTTGCTTCGTATGTTCTCCTATCATCTTCCAAGCAGTTCTTTAGATTGCGCCAAGAGGGAGCAATGGCTAACCACATACAAGGGTCACGACGAGGTCGTAAAACTCCTGCTCGAAGCCGGCGCAGATCCTGACAAACAAGACCGCAACAACTGGAGCGCCCTAATATGGGCCATGACAAACAGACATAAAGCAGTCGCCAAAACCCTCCTTGACCACGGCGCATCACCAGAAGTCAAGTCCAGCTCAGGTCGTACAGCTTTCGACTTTGCAGCACCGGACTCGGAAATAAGCTCTTATCTCGCTGGCTCGGGATACGCTATTGGCAATGCAGGCGTGCTGGCGAATAACGATGATTTCTACAACCCCGGCTTCGGGAATGATAGATTTGAGGAGGAACTGGCGGAGCAAGAGATCAGGAGGCGGATGATGATGGAGAGTGCGCGGGATCTGGAAGTTGACCTTGGTAACGTCGGCATGGACGACTCACCTGAGACGGCAGAGGAACTTGAAGAGGAACCTGTGGAGTTCGACTGGAGTCGTTGCCTACACGACCAGATGTTTGTCTTTCAAGAGAGGGAGCTGGAGCGGATACTCGATATTGTCATTACGCATATGACGCCGCAACGAAGCCCGACCCAGAAACCGGTTCCGGCGAACATGATATTTTTGTGTGCACGATACGCGCATTATCACTCTAGTCAGGATTTGCTGGCGAAGTTACTGGTCACTGCTATGGATAAGATTCAGGAGGTTGTCGATAAGGCACAATGGGATATGACTGTCCTCGCCTTCTGGATATCGAATGCCACCCTCCTGCTGCATTATCTGAAGAAAGATATGGGGCTATCGGAAAGCAGCACGGAATTCCAGTTACAGCTCGCGGAGCTTATAAATGAGATTTTCATCCTGATCATCCGGGACGCAGAGCGGCGTATCGACAAAGTCCTCGATGCAGCGATATTAGACCATGAAACGATACCTGGGTTCGAAGATATAGCTTTCCAAGACGAGTGGAAGCTCTTCAAGCGTAAAGTGCAGGTTAAGGAGGAAGCACCCGATAAACGGTTCCGTCCGCCTTCACCCAAGGCCAAAGCAAAGCCATCACCACGAAATGTAACATCCTTACTGAGTTCGACGCTTTTTGTGTTGGATTTGTACGATATTCATTCTGTGATTACGGCACAGATTCTCTCCCAACTATTTTATTGGATTGGTTCGGAACTCTTTAACCGCATCATGTCTTCGCGGCGCTACCTGGCGCGCACAAAGGCAATGCAGATCCGGATGAATATCTCAACCCTAGAAGATTGGGCCCGTGCCAACAACAGAGTACCAGAGCACTACGAGCACGGCTCTATGTCTGCATCCGGCGAAAACACGGTACAGGCTGCTACGAGACACCTTCAGCCGGTCATCCAACTTCTTCAATGGCTGCAGTGCTTTAGTTCACTTGGGGAGGATGACCTAGAGGGGTTGGTTGGGACGCTGCAGCAACTTACAAGGCTGTCATATACGCAGTTGGTGCACAGCGTGAAACACTACAGACCTGAGGTGGGAGAGAAATCACTACCGAAAAGCGCTATGAAGTATCTATTAGAGATGCAGCGGCAGCACACGACCCGCAAACTCAGCCGGAATAGTCTCATAACTCCTGCGGTCCCGTCAACGCCTAAATCAAACGACACTATCCAGCCTCTACAACCTTCACCAGACCCCCGCGACAGAGACGAAGACGACGCCCCCAACGGTGACGGGGTGCTCATGGACCCGGCCCTCATGCTACCCTTCTCTCTGCCGACCGGGACCGACATGCTGGTATCTTTTGGAGCGGGCTTCGGGGGACTGAATAGGGAGAGAGAGAGGAAGTATATCCCTAGTGTGCCGCCGGAGTTTTTGGCGCGGCTGGATGCTAATAGGCAGGATACGACGGATAGAGGGGTGCCGGAGGCGAGGAGGTGGGGGGAGGAGGAATTCTGATGAGGGAGGGGTTGAGAGCGAGGGATGAGACGGGAGAATCAAAATAGCTGCATTGGTGGCTTTGCGTTTGAAGCATAGTTGGCTGGCGTTCCGGGGAAAGCGGTCGGTGACGCATAGAAGATATCAGCTTATAATTCAAAAGAGTAAGAAGCCACTATCTTATCTAATAATATCAGGCAGTTGTGTAAACCGGTTATGAAAAGTCGGCTAAAGTCCCCTCGGCTTCGTCACGACGTCTTGAACCAGATTCCAAAATGGTATCGACAAATCTGATTGTTTTGGCACCGGCCGCAGGGCGCAGTAGCAGTCATCAGTCGGGACTAGAAAATGCACCAGTGCACGACTTCCGCACGACTTTCCGATCTTGAAATCTCAGATTTGCCGTCAAGTCATTCTCCTATATTTCAGTAGTTATTACTTTCCCACTACCTTTTACACAATTCTGGGTAACTGACTAGCAACCAGCTGTATGTCCGCCAACTCTTCCTCCCCCGCTTCAACGCCACGCCCTAGTTTCCCCATCGAAGACGCAAACGCGCCCTTCGACGAAATCCTCGGGAACTGGTTAGATGCCGTACCACTCTGGCCTGTTGGCTCGCCGCAGCATACATACATCCAGGCGCTCGAGGATGAGCTTGTGTCGAAGGTTATGAAGCAGGTCTGTGAGCACACGCTCAAGGACGAGCTCGTGTCGGAGGTTAGGACAAGGGCTTATGAACATAAAGCCCCGCAGGAGGCGGCGTCCACATCGTCCACACCTTCACGCCTCATAGGGATGGAGAGGGAAGGGGGGAAGGGAAATGGGAATGCGGAAGCCACGCCCCTGCCGAGCTGGTATTCCGATCTCACAGCCCAGCAACGGACGCAGATACATATCGACGAAGTCCTCGCCAACGAAACCGCGATGGTGGAGAATTTTAAGGGGGTGTTTACGCTTCACAAGCTTTGGCATATGCGGACTACGAGGAAGAGATATGGGGGAGAACATGGAGAGAGGTACGAAGAGGTGGGGTGTTATATTATGAGGCGTGCGTGTCGGGGTAGGCCCTGGCGGGGTTGAGGCGTTCGAGCATAGTCATGTTAAGGGCCGTGGGCGAGCGAAGGATCTGATCACCGACGATTATGAGGGTTTTGAGGGAGGGCTTTGAGGGGCGGAACGAGGAGAAGGATGAGGAGGGAAGAGATGAATTGGCGAGCGGGTGGAGGGAGTTATTCATGAGGCATCAGATGAAGGAGATGGTGTATATGAACATCGACGGAAAAACAGCCTACGAGAGGATGTTTAAGATGATTATCGCTGATTTGGAGGAGTGGGTGGGGGG